>BGPR01000004.1:3125679-3202307 GCA_013235015.1 Araneus ventricosus | reverse complement strand
TTTTTTTCTCTGCATACTTAAATCTGTCAAGAACAATTATGATGAGTCAGAGAAATTAAAAATTATACCCAGGATTGCAACTACAGCCAGCTATTTGCATACACTTAAATAAACACCCCACAATCTTCTTCCTAAATTTATGTTATAGTCTTGAAAATAGAAAACGGCTTTATAGGCATGTCCTTTTTTTATCCTTTAGTTTTTAAATCAGTCTAAGAAAATGATGATGCGTTTAAGAAATGAAACATGATCCCCAGGAATTTCAACCACAAATAGGCACTTAGAAACCCTTAAATGAAATAAACACAAAAGAAACACGCCAAAATTATCTCCCTAAATTTACTTTATGAGCTAAAAAACAAAATCAAAATCCTGTTCTTATCTCTCTACATCCTTAAATCGGCCAAAAAGATTATGACGCGTCAAAGAAATTATAAATAATTCTGAGGATTGCAAATACAAATAGCACTTCGTTATCCCTAAGGAAATGAAGACAAAGAAGCACCACAAAATCTTCTTCCGAAATGTGCGTTATAAGCTAGAATCAGCATAAGATTCTCATCCTTTTTTCTCTGCGTGCTTAAATCGGTCAAGAAATTACGATACGACACAGTCGCGAGGATTGCAAACACAGACAACCAGCTAGATACCCCTAAAGGAAATAAACGCAAAGGAAACAAGCCAAAATTATCTTCTTAACGTTATCTGGTATAAAACAGAGTTCAATTCTTGCTCTTTTTTTCAGTGTTAAATCGGTCCAAAAAAATTATGCCGCTTCATTAGTAAGCCGAGCATTCACTCAGATATCTCCGTTATAGTTACTCAGATATCTCCGACTAAGATAACCGAAAAAGGAAGACACCGAAATTGCGAGATGTTGGAGAGAAATTAGGGAATCTCGGCAGGTACGGCATTCTTCAAAATAATTTAACTTTCCCTCCATCTCCAGACTTTCAGGACCTAATATTCGACCTTAGTGTCGCGGAGCCTTCGACGACCCCATTTGACTCTCTGCGTGATGACACTCGTTAGTGCTTAAGTCTAAGGTGAGAAAAGGACGAACGTGAGCTGTCATTAGAGATTTTCATTTTGGCGATGAAACGCTCTTTTGGCTATCGCATCAAGAAAAAAAAATTCAGTGGATTCCGTACAAAATTGCGGATCTGTTGATGCTAATCATTTTAAGTCGTTTTAATAAGGTGTAGCTCTCATCATCGGACAGCGGTTCGAAGTTACGAGGTCCGTCCCAAAATAGTCCTCGTCTTGCTTCAAAGCGTGACGTTAATATGACTGAACTTAACTAAAATATTATCTGTAAATTGCGGCATACATGATACAAAAATCGTTGAATCCACGTAGTTAATTATTTTGTAACAGGTTCTCACCAAGAAAAGGTTTTTAAAAATTTTAATTAGAGTTGTAATTAAAAATTAATCGAACTTTTAACGTTTTCCCTCGAAACCATCGGAGAATATCATTGTATAAAAACCATTTTTACATCACATCAAATTCAAAAAAATTTGATTTTCAGTTATACTAATTTTATTTTCGTGCAATTTTTTTTCTCTAATCTTAATCAATTTTTAAAAATACTGTTAAATATATTTTACAACAGTACTTTTCATTGTTTTAGTTACTGCATTTATACACGCGCACTGTGCGACAATATTATATATATTTTTTGTGCTCACGTCATCATTGCTATGATTAAGAGTTAATTTTTAAAAATAATAAACTATAAAGCCGGCAATTCATCTGTGCTCCATTCCATTCTACTTCTCCCAAGACTGTTTTTTCCACCCATTCAAGTCGAAAAATCAGGCACGTCATTCACTTGAGGCTCCAAAGTGAGCTACCAACGATCTTTGATCCCCCCTACTCCTCCTACCGCCTTCAAAACAAGACTCATCAAATCTGCATATTAATAATATTTTTTATTTTGTTTTGAGACGCTTTGTTACACCCACCCTCCTGTCCCCCCCCCCTACGGGAGATTTCGAATTTCATTTCAACCCTCGAAGCGAGGTCCCAATGTTGGCAGACCCTTTGATCGTGCCACTATCATGCTCCAAATTGGAATCGACGCATGAAGTGTTAGATTTTCAGTTCGTTGGAATTCCAGCTTTGCTATGCCACTATGCTAATTTCCATCGGTTTTTAAAGCTGACGATTGCTTTTTCCTTCCGGTGTTCCAAAAATTCCAGTTTGGATGAAATGTGAATGGCCCGCTTAAAGACAGACGAAAATATCATCATGCTACGTTGTTTCAGGCTGACATACTAGCTTTAATCATTCGCGATTAGATATTTAAATGAAAAAAATTAAATATGTAACAAACACTTAATTATTTTTAAACGAAAGACTTCATGATATCAAAAATGAATCGATATTAAGTTTAAGACAGATCCGATTCAAGAAAGCGATTTTTGATGGATTTCAATCGATATTGTGTAAAAACATCAGAACTCTAAGAATTTCAATATAATTCGATTATAATCCAAAACAAGATTATAATGTATCATATTAATTTTGTTGATATATATATCATATTTAGTAAAATAAGGTTTCAAATAATATACAAAATATGTTTTTTCATAGACTATTTAATTCTGTTGTTGTTAAATTCCAGGATATATGTTGGTCGCCCCCTTTAATATACATGCCCGAATTCCGTAATTTCTGGGGTACCCAGGCTGAGGTGTTTATCAGAATGTGGAAAGTAACTAACTATTAGTAATGTCAAAAAATGAATTCAAATACATAAGCTTAGAACTTGAGTTCCAAAGTACTGTTGAACTTGATTCCAAAAGTTCAGAAATAGTATTTGAACTGGCTATAGATCCCCATAATAATTATTTCATACTTTATAGATATTACAAATCACTGATATAAATCAGTTGAAATAATATTTTTCTTTCCCATCCCAATTATTTGATATCATCAATAGTGTAATAATAGCTCTTCATAATCTGTTAACAAACCTAACCGCGCAGGTAATCTAACTGCTCCTTGTCTCATTCTGTGAAATTACGTCCCTAAAATATTCGCAATGAACTAACTTGACTCGGGACAATTGATTAGCAGCTCTTAAACATTAATTAATGCCATTACTTTTAATCAAGGGTTGCAGTTTTATAGATAATAGCTCAAAAAAGATATACAAATCGAAGAAAGTTATGAACACACTTATGGAACGAAATAATGATTATTTTTAGTTAGGTAAGTATTTGACAATGTAATTCTTGATAGTTATAACGAGTTAACGGGGATTCCATTCTTACACTGGCTACTTTGGCGTTGAATTCCATTTGCGACAACCCTCTTTGAGAAAGGTAAAGCCTTTTTTTATTACCTTTCCTCATGGTCCAGATCTTCATTTTTTGAAAAGAAAAATATTTGTGCAGCAAAGACATGCCCACGGTGACAACCCGCAGAGCATACTCTGATTCACGAGGTCATCTACAAGGTCGTGAAAAATTTACGAATATGTATTTTCTACTCTTTCTTCCTTTTCTTCATGGAAAGAGTGATTGCGACAGTAAAGCAAAGTTCGGCAAAAACTGGTTAAAATACGAACCCAGGTGTGACTCTGGAGGAAGACAAATTAAGAAATGCGCCCTTTACCACCATGACAACTGCTCCAGTTGACCTCGCAAAAAATCACCCCTATTAAAAAGGTCATTTAGCTGGAAGCATTCTGCATTCGAAGCAGAATTTTTGCTGCATTTCGAATTTTTCCCAAAGCAAATTTCTCTAGAGGTTTTAAATCATGGTTCTGAGATCAGAGGCTGAAAAGTTCAAAGTTAAATCTAACAAACATTCGCTCCTACCTGAACTTTAATAAAAAAAAATCCATAAAAAATCCATTACGGGCGTTAATATACTACAACGAATAATGATAAATGCTTGTCTTTGAATAAGAAGGACGTTTATAGGATTGTGATGATATATGTGCCTCAGTTCTTGTATGGACAGAATTAATAACAAAATGTAACATAACAAACTTAAAAGAATTTCTACAAAGTGGAAAGCAGTAACTAGTTTTTCTGATAAAATGCTGTTGAATTTGTATTTCGTTATTTTGATCCTGATTTAAATGTAGGTTGATTTCACGCACAATAGTCAGTTGAATTTGCCTTGCTTTTCAAATTTTAGCCTTTGCATTTCAGATTTTAAAGAACTTGAATTTTATTTAATCAAAAAGAAATGACAATATCTAAAAATTAGAATACTTGCCTTGAATTGCATAACAAAACTAGTTTAAATTCAGGAATTAGTTTTTGTGGTTGTCATCTTGATTTATTACAGTAAATTAGCGCGTTGGACTTTTAGCAAATATTTAAAAAATATATGCATTCCTTCTATCAAGATTTTGCATGTAACGCATATATGAATACTCTTTGTGTGAATTTCTTGCATTAAAAGTCCTCAAAAATCAATTCGTGTTACGTTCTAAACACCTTTGAAATCTATCATGGTTTAACTACTGCAGCAATTCTTATATTTTGCTCAGTTATATTTTACCTTCTTATACAGCTGAAAAAATGAACATAAAAATTAAGTAGGCTAGTTCAGGATAGATATTTTTATGTTTCTAATTATATGTGGTTTTATTGAATTTTACAGCGCAAGAGCCAAGCTTACGTCACGTGTCGAATCGGTGTAATTTAAAAAATGATCTTTGTTTAGGGCCAGTTAAAATGTAATGTATATTTCCCAACCGGGCCATGGCTTAAAAATTGATCTCCCATACCGAAGTGCAAGATTCACTTTGGAAGTAATAAAATGTTTATATATTAACCCCTTTGCTACCAACCGTCACATATATGCGACACAGCCATTTCTTACCAGA
Organism: Araneus ventricosus; assembly: GCA_013235015.1. Classification (NCBI taxonomy): domain Eukaryota; kingdom Metazoa; phylum Arthropoda; class Arachnida; order Araneae; family Araneidae; genus Araneus; species Araneus ventricosus. The sequence goes on along the minus strand of BGPR01000004.1, from coordinate 3,197,455 downwards.
GCCCGACGTCACATATATGTGAGAGAGACGTAAAATCTATTCCAATTGAATCCCGGAACATCTGTGGGGGACTGCAGGAGACCTTGCAAGCGAAAGGGTTAAGCTTCATGCTCTGTAATTGTTAATAAGTAACTTCACAAATACACGAGTCTCTACTCTATAAAGAGTTACTGTTCTTAATCTTCAGATAATTATCAATTGAAATCTCACAGCATTCTTTTAAAATGGTAAAGAAACAGGAAAGTGCTTTTCCTCTTTTGCACGTGAATGGAAGATAAGATTTGTGGTCCTTTTCGAACACCAGTGTTGTGTCCCCCATTCTTGTCTTCCCCTATGTTTATAAACCTTCCCTCCAAATAAGGATTGATATAGTAGGACAGGGGGAACAAAACTGCCGTCATGGTGATGAGACACTCCTCAGCAAGAGTAAAATCTTCATGATTTAGTTGTACAGCATCTGTATCAGCAGGTTTGTAGAGAAAAATTCGACTGGTATACATGTGTATTGCTCGTAAGGAAGAAATTAATAATTTTCATATTCAATCGAAATCATAGATTGGAAACTTAAAGTCTTTAATGCATTTAGACCAGTCAAAGTTTAGCTTAGTTTATCTAAATTAACATCCCGTTCTTACGCTACAAGAGGGCTACATTGGGACGGCCCTCGTAATTTTAAACCGAAGTCGGATGTCGAAAACAACACTGAGGATCTTCCAATAACACGGCGGATCTTCCGTGGAATCGGGTCTCGGGTCTACGACCCTTTGCTTCTAACGCCGAGATTGTTCCACGTTGCCAGAAGTAAAAGAATTTATGAAATATGTCAAGATATCGCCAATATTACCTTTTGTCGTAAAATCTCCATGTGAAACATTTGAATACTCTGGCTGTAAAAGGATTGCGCGATAAATCTTGAATTACCTGAAAGGATTATTTTTATTCCTTCGTATATATAGTATTTTTTAAATTGGGGCAAAATATAAAATTTTAACTGTTAACGGTGGTATTATTGAACTAAAATAAGGACCCAAGTACTATATTGCGACCGACCGTTTTTTTGTCAAGTCATGAAGTCGAAGTTCTTGGAAACAGGTTCAACCCTTTCAGACACAACAATTACCTTGAGATTCCGTACTGAGGTTGATTCCCAAGTTAATGCTCTAAAACAAACATATAAACCTCAAGTAAACATCAACAAAACACCAAATCGTGTGAAAATGTCCTTGACTTGCCACGCTATTGGATTGTCGCTTAAGCTTCAATGAATTGTAAAAGAAAAAATATCAATGAAAAACGGAAAAATATACAACTGAAAAGTAATAAAAAAATCTGCTTGCAGATAAGAATTGCTCTCACACATGCTTGAGTTTACACTAAAAGGACGTAAAAAAATATTGGGTTCATCAATAGCTGCTGGGTACTAATTCCTCATCAAGGAAGAAGTTGGAGATTGCAGTGATCGAGATCGTTTCGACATAATTTTTCTGGTCAAAATGTTGGCTCACGGATGTCTCTAAAATTTACGAGTTCTCTGAAAAGCACAGATAAAACGAAAAATAAAAAGAAATCTTTGAAAAATGCGTGATAAAGAAGAATTTCTTACTGGAACAGTTAATGTTAAATTATCATTATTTTATAGCAATTCTTTGACAAATGAAAAGAATTTTTTTCCCGGACAGTTAGCAAAAGATATAAAAGATTCTAATCATATCTGATGAAATATATCAAGGAATTTTTTAAAATTTAGGTTATCAGTAGTGTAAATTTATAGAGCATTTCTATATATAACGCTTTATTCCTTTTTCGGAAGTATTTTTGTTATACGGATTGTCATGGATATCTCATGAATGGAAAAGAAGGAAATTAGAAACAGAAATTTCGTATTCCTCATACTTCATCCAATGCATAGCATACTCAGAGAATTTTATGAAATGTCACACTTCAACAAAAAGACTACATTTTTTAAAAACAGTTTCGTCTTATTTTACTCACAAATTAACCCTCCGTTAGTGTTGTGTAGAGTTTTTTTTAGATTAGGAATTTCTCAAAATTAATTAAACTCTGATATAAATTGTTATATTCTAGTTGCTTTAAAAAATTTTTAACTATTAATATTATTTAAAAGCTTTGTAAAATACGAAATTAAAGGCGAAAATGAATAGCAGATAAAGTCTTTTTTTCAACTTCAAGCTGGGAGAGTCATTCACTTTTTAATCTTGGGTGGTTTTTTGCGCCTCCCCCCCCCCCCCCCCGACAGTGTGTCCCGTTCCTAAAAACAATCACTGACTCTGCGAAGAAAAGTCCCTTCGTGGGTGTTAAAAATTCGCACCCTCGGAAAAGGCTTTTGCTGTTTGCAAACTACAGCTATGGAATTCTTTATCTAATCCCTTGCGACAAACCTATTACTTTGGCCACCTAAATTTGCTACTTCCCACGAGGAGATCGGGATTCACCCCTATTTTCCTGACCTTTTGAATTAGAGATTGCGGTATTTTCTGGCGTTTGGGTGGGTTCTTGATATTGTATGCCAACGAATCCCTGAATATGTTATTCGAAATGTATCCGATGTCGAGTCGGGGATTACTCGTGCGCCGGAAAAGGTGTATAAATCTGTCATGGTGCACTATCGGATCTTAGGCATAGACTTACTCTATCCTTAGTCTATGATCTTAGGCCGTAGGGTTGTAATAGTAATTGCAAGAGTTAGCCTATGGACATCATATAATTTGGCATAATTTTGGTTTTTGAACCGCCAAAGAGGGTTTTAAAAAAAAGAGGAACTTGGATGGAGGGGAGATTTTTTTTTTTTTTTTGGCTCTGAAAAGAGGGGAAAATGCTAAGATACAGAGGGGAGCGGTGAGGGCCCTGCCTGCTGGCCCTCGGCCGGGATTCGGATTTTTGCGGCGGATTATCTGTCAGGCCGGGCTGGAGATGCAGGATTCGGTAAGGCGAGGCCGTGGCGACTGACACACCTCACGAGCGGATATGCTGTGACGCCGGGCTGACGCAAGGGGCGTCCCCAAGACGTGCATCTCGGCTTCTATATTCAGTGAGGCTGCCCAAAATAAGTAGTCTGCAGATCAATAGCACCAGAATCTTAATACAAAATTAAAGGTGATGAAGAAGGTTGATGTCTGCCTGCTGGATCCTCCTTCAGACCGTCCGGATGTCAGACCCTTATATTACCTCATCATACCGCCATGGTTTAACCGAACATATCCCAAGAATCTATGACCAGCGCTCCGCCATGTCCAGCCTAATAAGTTCGAAAAATCTCCATACCAAGGACCATAATCGGGATCCGAATCCGGGACTGACTGCAGCTTTGGGCAACCTAATCATATCAGATAAGTCATTTGCATTAATTTTACCTTTATTGTGCTAAAATAGGGACAATAAACCAATTATAATTTAAAGGGAAGTCAATTGATTACCAAAATTATTATAATGTAAAATAAGATCCTGAAATATTATGTTGTAGTGTCGAATATTAATCTGGTACATTATTATTAATATTCATATCCAATTACTAATCTGATACATTATTATTATTATTCATATCCATTTTACTGTGTAAAAACTTATTGAAGACATGTTGCCATGTATAATTTTAAATAAATTACTTGTGTGAAGTAAATAATAAACTAAGTAAATTGCAAGTATTACTATTTAATATTAAGTCATATAGAATTCTAAGATGTGCTTGATGGAAGATAATAATATTCGATTACCATATGGACTAAATTTTTATATGTGAATTTGACATGGTGAAATGATATGTAAGTTAATTGGTTATTATTACAGTTTGATTAAAAATTAAATGATTTGGAATAATTTTCTAAACTTTTTTTAATTAATTTGAAAACATAAGCGTTATTAGAGCAGAACATATTGTTAATATGAATCTTAAGAAATTGAAATGTATGTGACGATTAATTTGATGAAGAATAATGTGTATAAAACCTACTTATAAATCTTTACCCTATAATGAGATTATTGAGATATGCAAATAATATTTATGTATTGGTACATATTTAATTGCATTTGAATGTCTGATTACTATTTGTGACATGATATGTATGTTCTAAGATGTTTAATGTGAAGAAGGATAAATGGTTGGCATAAAATCAATTAATAAAATGTTTAGGGATAGGACAAAAAAGAATTAATTAAAATTATTGGTGGCCACTATTCAAAATCTCTTTATAATGAACTAATGTACATGATAACATTTATGTTGAGGAAGAGATTAAATTTTAATATCTTTTGAATATAAATAAATTCCGGACTAAAATCCTTATACATGTATATTGGGTCGACCCTATGCATTATATTATGCTCGGATCGTTGAATCAATTTCTTTTTATTGTGTTTTGTACCTATTTGTTTTAGTGTTTGTATTTTGATATTTATGCGATGTATTAACGTTGATTTTAAGGAAAATTAGATATGAGAATTATGTTTGTATGATGGTAGGATTAATTTTGATATTAATAAATATGTTAGTTTAAAGTAATTTGGTCTCTGATTTTTCTTCACTTCCTTAATGACACTGATGGAGGTACTATTTGGAACGAATCTGGGTTAATGCTACATATGTAACATTTAAATATATTATATTCAAACACAAAGCAACTATATCTATCTTGTCATTTGATGCTTATGAGATTTTACTCAATTTCCTGATTGATTGCTAAACAGATTATTATTTTTACTGACTATCGAAGTAAATTAATGGTGTGTGAGAGCTATGAGTGTTTGAATTTTTAATTTGAGATGAGTTTATAATTGAAATTGCCTAATATGAAATGTTTGGCATATTAAGAATATATCAAAAACTTTATGAAAAACCTCTTAATCAGTTTATTTGTAAACAAGTTAGAGTATAAAAATAAATAAAAAGGTAAATAAATCATCATTTCTATACGAAATTAGTAGCGATATCTAATATATACGCATGGAATCTACATTTATTAGCTGTTTTTAACACATAACAATTTGAATTATCCTTACATCTACATTCTCATCACGGTTAATTATTACAGCTGAGAAGGAAAAACTAAAGAAACCGAATGAACATATCATAGAATAAATTTAAAATCCGCGAGTTTAGTTTAGTTTAGTTAGATTAACGTCGAGTTTTTCAGCAACACAAGGTGTATTTTGGGACGAATCGTGGTCAGATGACGAGGACGACGCATGAGGCCCGGGGGGCGGCCTGTGTATTCGCGAGATACATTGCGAGCATTTAAGAATGAAAATGATTGCGATTAACGGAGGATTAAGTAGCACAGTAACTACGCAGCACTTCTGACAATATGTAGGGGAGACTGGTGTTAATTGTTACTCGGGGCAAGTTGTTATACTCGAATTTTAAATTAACCACTGGTAGAAACTCACTTTTATCACGTCAGATGGTAGGCCTCATTCGAATGTCTTCCTCATTGGAGTGCTTGCCGCCCCCCCCCCCCCATTAGCAGAGAAAATTTTTGTAATAGTATTAAATTTGTGTCTGTTAGTAATTTTCCTTTTAAATTTTAATTTTTTTATTTGCGACCGGACCTTCAGAGATATCTGTTTAACGTCTACACCACAAGAAAGCCTAGATTTCAGGTAACTGATATTATATTTAAAGTTCTGTGTAAGTATAATATACAACTCACACGTATCATGATATAAAAAATCGTCACATGGGGCTACTTGTTACAATTTCGTTAGGGCTATTTGTTACAATTTCGTTAGGGCTATTTGTTACAATTTCGTTAGGGCTATTTGTTGCAGTGTAACAACTTACCCCGAGTAAGTTTTAATTCTATAAAAGACGTTTTCGTTTTAAAATTGATATGAGGAACTATAAAAGACAGATGGATATGGGTACAACGCCCCAAGAAACATTTCTGGGGACAGCGGAAATAGTGATGACTGGTTGTTCATCGCTAAAAACGACTGGTAAATATGAAATTAATCTCATGACACTCCAGAGATGCTGCAGTAAAATGAAAAATGCTGTCGATATTAAGTTGCATTTCTAATCACTTTCATTTTATAATTTAATTAATTTAAGATTAATTAAATTGAATTACATAAATAATTAAACAATATAGATAAGTTTTATTTCTTGGAGATACTGCAAACAAGTTGCAAGCCATTTTTTTCATATTTAAAATCACTTTGCCAAGCTTTGTTTATGAAGAAACCTCGACAGGTCTTCACAGATGAACAGGAGATGGAACTTCAACAGTACATAGACAGTGCTACGAAGCTGTACTACGGCCTTGCTACTCAGGAAGATAAATCATTGGTAAAAATCAAATAAAAATCCCAATGGGCTGGAATAAATGTAAGAGTGCTGCAAGTGACTTCTCTAAAGTGTAGGAAGTCTCTTTCTTTCTGTACTTCGTAAGTGACTAGACTGAGTAGATTCATGAGCTTTAATAGGAATTTTTCGCCAAGTTTGCAAGTGTCCACGACAAATTCAAATTCTAGGATCAAGATATCTACAGTGTTGACGAGATTAGAGTGGCAACGGTTCAGAAGCTTAGGAAGATAATTTCCAGAAAAGGTACCAAACAGATTGGATCAGTGGCATCTGTATAGAGAGGCACTTTGGTAACCATGGCTTTTGCGGTTAATGCTAATGACGACTCAGTAAATGTCACTTTCTTTCAAATGCACCTCAAGGAAGGGAAGGGTCAGCAAATAAATCTGGATGGTTGCCTAGACAGGTTTTTCAAAGCTACTTGAGACATTTTATAAAACATACCAAAGTCACCAAAGAGAGGCCTGTCCTACTTCTAGACAATCATCAGGCTCATCTCGACTTACCAACATTGGTCATGGCGAAAGAAAAAGAGAGTGATTCTTTTGTCTTTCCAAATTATATATTTGTAGAAACTGTAATTTCATAACGATTCAAAATTAAGATGTCCACATTAAAATAATCCTGGCGTTAAACGGACGTCGCCGCAATCATCTATGATCGCTTATTTTTTTGAGTAGCTAAAATATTTCATTAAAATCTAGAATGAAAAGGAAATTGATATTAAGTAACGTGAACAAGACATTTATTCTCGGCAGAAATTGATATCTGATTTGATTTGTTAGAATACTGTTCCGTTTTGAAGCTACACGAGCATTAATTTAGAACGGACAAAGTAATTCTGGGACGTGTTCGGATGAACAGAACACATGATCCCACTATTGAAATTTCCAAACTTCCACCACCGGAATCTGTTTGCAGGAGATATAGTATAATCCTATACACATAGAGTAGGAAGGAGTCGTCGACTTCTTGTGGGATTTGCGTTTTGTAGTGGTTTCATTAGGAGGTATTAAGATAAGCGAAATATTAAGTTTAATTAGCAGAATAGTCTCTGATCTCGAGCAACAACTTTATAGCTAAAAGTATTTATCTATTCAGCACATTTTTAAACCAAGAACTACTTAAAAACAATGGAAGTTATAGAAAATTGCATTAATAAATATCTGGTAGATATTCCGAGATTCTTCGACAATAGTAAACCACAAACGACGAGAGAAAAATTAGCAGTTCGCTCGACAGGGCGATATATTGCTAAGGGTTGCCATCTATCCAAGAAGTTGGAACTCCTGCATGAATAAAGGAAATAACATTTTATCAAGGCAAACAAGTTTGAGCGGCGACATTTGATAACAAAAAATGGTGTGATGATCCCATTGGAAGTGGTCAGTTGCGCCAAATGTGGCATGCCGAAGAGCGACCAACCTTGATGTTTATTCATGACTCTTAATTACCAGTGTGCCCAGCACCTAGACTGCCACACCCGCCCTTATCTGCGTGCTTGACAAATAACACATGAAAAAAACTCTTCACCTCTGAACTGCTCGAACCTTGCAGTTCCGGGGCGTATCCCGAGCCACAGCCCGGGACCTTGTCCTTGCTGCACTGCACTACTTTGCGACCTCGCAACACGACCAACCTGCTTCCTGTCAGTAATACAGCAGCAGGATCAATCAAAAATAAATTAGCATCGAGTGTAAAAGAAGCCTTCTAACACTTTTTTTTCACTGCGCGCCATCCTTAGGATTGAAAACATCTCATTTTTCATACGAAACTTTTTTCAATCACTTCAAATGTATAAACGCACAAGCTTCTTGTCAGTTTCACGGGAGCCAAAAAGAGCAGCAGGTTGAAGAAAAAATAATTTTTAATAGAGTCAATTTGCCTGATGTCAGAGATTTGTTGGTTTCATGGATTTTATTGGCGCAATGGCCAGTTTTGTCCAAACTGCGCGACGCATACAGTGATGTAATAGTCAGATGGAAAATGTAACTGCGCATGTCAACTAACATCTTATTGCGCATTTTCTTACCATGCGCTGTCATGCCATGTTCTGTATCCTCTTTCAGGATGCCCAGTGGATTCCAAAATTAAGCTGACACGACGCATTCGACCTGTGTCTTGGAATCATCAATTAACTCCATTAAGAATACACCAACGGCTATTAAATTGCTTTTAACATGCAGATCTTTCCCGATCAAAAATTTTATAGATCCCACTTTCAAATGAAAAATTTTCCAATGACGCAAAATATGCATACACATAGAGAAAATATACAATTCAGAAGGTGATTTATAATAAGAAATTTTAATACCTTTTTATTTAGAAAACTGATAAAATGAATCAAATCAAAGAAGTTTTCTTGATTATGTTTGATATCTGATGTTAAAAATTCTGAGAAAAGCATGATTGCCAAATTTTCGCTACCACAGAAATTTTCGATAGGACATCATTTGGAGACACAATCGTAACTTGAAATTCTTTTAAATAAACGATTTATAACCACAATTTGAAACTACAACCAGGCGTTTATAATAGGTTCATCTTCAAGTAATTTTTGTAAGTTTTTTCTTAATGTCGTTCTTTAATGTCTTGAAAAATACTTTGAAGTATGCACTCTTTGTGTTACTTTTTCATCAAAACTTTTATTGAAAAAGTAACACAATATTAGTCTATAAATTTGGCAAAACTAAGTAACTAAGGTAGTTTTAAAAAAAACCTAAATGTCACAGGACTTTTAGCCATCAGAAAAGTTTCTAATGGATACTTAAGATCAATGATTTTTATTGCTCAGCTTAGTTGCGTACATATAAGCCAAAGAATCCAAAAATTAAGAAAGTTTGGATTGGTAAGGAGGGGTTTATTTTATTATTAATATTTTAATCTCCCAACTTTGAAATTGTAGTATTAACCTTTTTCTTCCGGGAAGTGCATTATTTTTTTTTGTTCGATATACTGTCGCATCACTAAACTATTAGAACTGTGCTCGCTTTGTTATTTGTGGGGTATTTAATCACCCCGTAGATAATTTTATTCCCTCGTTCTATTGTATAATCTCATTGTGCGAAAGTTTGAGATGAAACACATAGAATAATCTACGGGCAGTGTAAAGGAAAGACAAATCTTATTTTTGAATAAAGAGGAACTACTCGCCAAAATAACCCTTGCAAAAGCCGTATACATGTACCACCAAATTCAGCATTCCACTCGTCTATCTTAAAATATTTATCACATGTAATTAGAATTGGTATCGCTTAATAACTTCAAAAATATTAATAAACACTTTGACTACATAATGTGATTTTAATTCTCAATTAATTGACATTATTATTTTGAAATAATGGTAGGCCAACACCTGATGCTGAAAAGAAGGTTGGCGTAAGCTTTCGCTAAACTTTTCGGTAAAACAAAAACGAAGCAAAAATCTTATTTCAAACCATAACGAAGTGTCTTGAATTTTCGATTAATTATTTATTAATCAAATTGATTTATAAATCAAATTAAGTTTTTCTACTAAGTTAAATGAATTTCTTTTCTTAAATCAGTCCAAAAAATATTGAAAAAAGTTGGCCCTTTAAAGGGTCAAAAGGCCAGTTAAGATTTCGTCTAGCCATAATCTAAAGGCTAAGAGAAACTTCTGGTGATTTCACAGGTCGTGCGCTTTTATTTAAATTGATTTATTTGATGTTAGTAATAATGAAATTTTGTAATATATTTTTCTCTTACTTCTTGATGTACAATTGCGTGCTCCCCATGAAAATACGTTAAAAATTTTTAATGTTTTCAATATTTAAATTTTTAAACTTAATTAGCAGTTAATCGATTAATTTTAATTTAATTTTGATTCTGTATGAGGGGCGCTATCTGGTTGTGAATTTGAGAAAAAATTACTTTTAAGATTCCATAATATTTATAATAATGAATTATGAAATATATTAAAGACCAAAAAGTAGAAAATAAGAAAAATGAAAAAGTTTTAAAAAGCACGCTTGTATCAATATTGTTATGAAAATTGTCCGGCGGGTGAAAGCACTTTAACAAGGAGAATAATGGAGAATGTCGCTAAAACACGAAGCACATAAAACAAGAAAAACAGGTGCAAATTAGCAACACAAACAGACAGCAGGTCACAAATAATAACATGAACAGCAGTTTTCAATAGCGCTCATCAGCTCGCGCTGCGGTCAGAACTCCGAAAAGACTATTCAGACATCTGAGTAGCTCGGTATTTATACCCTTTTCCGACAGGATGTGACGCCATATAGAATTCTCTCGAAGGTTCCCCCCTAAGTCCGTCCCAAGTTGAGATAGGACCAAAATTCTTGCAATATTCGAAAGCCTTCCTTTTGTTTCTAAAGTCACCAAATTTGTAAGGTCGGGGGTCACTGGCTTCCATCCTGTGCGAATCCCTGTAAATCACTCTTTCTTTCTATTAGACTAACATAGCAAGATAGCGGTATTTACAGATCCGTAACAATATACTAAAAATTAGAAAGGTTTTTTCATATCAAAATTATGGATAGTAAAAGCAAGAAGCGCTGAAAACAATGCTATAAAGAAATTCATAACAATGAATATACAGTGAAACCTCTCTGAGCGGCCACCCCTCCGTTCCGAGAAAAACTGGCCGCTCTGAAGGGTTTTCGTTACAATTACAAGATAATTGCTATAATACATAATATAAACAAGTCTGACACGTATTTCTTATTTAAAATGAAATTTGAGACTTATCTAAAGAGAAAATAGTACTTTATTTAATAATTTTTTACATTTTTTGAAAAAAGGTTACAATTTGTGACTGTTTTAAGTTTTTACCCTTCTCGGAAAAAAACCATTTTTTTCAAGTTCGTTTTTCAGTTTAAAAAGTAAATCTCTAACCGGTGCGTTTGTTAAAAGAGATGGGCGAACCCACCCGGCGGCCGTTCAGAGGGGTTGGGTGGCCGTTGCTAGGGGTTATTTTAACATTAGTCCTATGGGCCGAAAAATCCGTGCCACGAAAAATTGGCCGTTCAAAGAGGTTTCACTGTAATACGAAAGAAAATTCCTCAACGTTCATTAAATTTAACATATTATAAATGTGATTCCAATTCCAGTTTGTTTAAAGTATTTTTATCGGTACCTGGCGCATTCACGATTTTGTTCTTTGACGTCCATATTTTTGATAAAAAATATTTCTCCTTTTTAATACTGATTAATAAAATCGTGTTTTTGATTTTTAATTTTTTTTATTAACAGTAATATTTTCTCCTGAATAAGTAACATTTGACAGCCACCCTCTGTACTTTCACTGACATCGGATAATGGATATTTGGGTTCTACATTAGGGATACTGGAAACCATCCTTCTGCGGCTATACAGTCATCCTTTTCGAGTAACAAGTGTGACATCAGAGTGTCCAAACTTCACACCACGCAAATAGGAGGTTCGCTGATGTCCCCTGATGCTCGGAATAAAGGCCATCCTTTATATAAAAAAATGATATATTATTTTCGAGTGTGTTCTGGAAGACAATACGCTGGGTGGGTAAAAAAAAACATTCCTATTCAGAGCACTATAGAGAAAAACAACTAGTGGTCATTAGAATGCAAAATCTCGGAGGAATGCATTTCAGAACATGGGTAAACGAATGATCTGAAAAATTTCAGGAATTCTTTTGAATTCACTATTTCAAATAAATCATTGCTTTAAAAATCATTTAATATAAAGTAAATTTCATTTTCATATCTTAAATCGAATGGAAATACCCATAATGGAATTTAATCATAAATTTTAAAAATCTTGAGCCTCTATCTTTAGATATCGTGTAAGAATCTGAACACAGCAGTTTAAGTAACTTCAAGCAACAACTGCATTTTCCCATTCCTTACTTGATTTTGAGTATGGAGGAAAATTGAGCGATTTCATTGGTCCACTCCTACAAGACGTCATACGCGCACCCGCTTAGCTTATAGAAACCGTACTGCGCAATTGTAAACATAGACGCAAGAATCAGTTGATACGTTATGTTTACTAAATCACATAAGATGAATTAGTTCGATTTTGTATTATTACTTTATTATATACCCTAGTCTGTCATAATTGATGATAATCATTATGATTTTAACCTTCTATCTTTACTAGTATTGTAACAAATATTTTAATTTGGCATGCGTTTTTTTCTCTACTGTTTTTCGAAAAGAGATTAAGTTCAACTTTAATTTTCTGTCTTCTTTAGTAGGGTAGATGCTCCAGTTTTGGCCACATTAAGAGCAAATTTGAAATTGAAATTTTACAGTAGATGACTGTTTAAAGCATATTAAATCATACTTATACTATTCTTTAGCAAATTTTATTGGCTTTCTGCTAGTTATAAAATTTTTCTGAAGAATATTTCAGATTTTGAGTTATGAATTTTTAAATAAATTAAAACAATTTAAACCAGTTTTGGCCACCTTGCACCAGTTTGGGCTACTTCTATGCACCAGTCTATGCATCAGTTTTGGCCACTCAAATATTATATTTTCAACAGACATTTTAATGAATTTTCAGTCAAAATAAATCATTTTTATGCAATAGGTATTTTAGTTCATTATTTTCTGTTATTTTAATTGTGATTTTTATGAATTTATTAAGATATATAATAAAATTTACCTAAGCTGATTTTAGAGCTACAAATTTCGATTTAAAAAAAGAAACAGGAATGCAGAAAACAATAATTTAATTAGTTTAGCTATTATTTTAGAAATAAAACTAAATTAGCTGATTTTATCTCATCCAGATATTCTTAAATTTATGTAATGGCTAAAAACACAATAATGAAGCATGTGGCTAAAACTGGAACACTACATGTTCCACTTTTGGCCAATTGAATGGCTAAAACTGGCACATATAGTAAATTTAAAGTGCCAGTTTTTGCCACCACCCATTTAACCTTAAAAATAATTAAATTTGATATAAATAAATTTGATATATATTAAATATGAAATCAGAATAAAAACGGAAGCTTAACTCATAAGACCTAAGGGACTAATCATTTAATTCTGAGAGCCTGATGATGAAAAACTGCAAAACCTTGTTCCTTACCAAAAACCTTAACAGTTGTGAGCATACAATACATGATCATGCATTTAATTTTTTTTACATGCCACATGTTTGAGAAGAGAAAAAGAAGAATTTTGATTTTGAAGAATAAAAATCTAAAATATGTAATGATCTCTTATTACTTGTAATAGATTTCAGGATCTGAGAATTTATTTGCTTATAACTATTCTCATTTTAAATTGGATATTATTCTGAAAGTTATATTAATTTCCCAGCTGCAGAATAGTCATTATCTTGAAATTTGATTTGAATTCTTATACAATTAAATATTTTAATAAAAACTGAAATATTATGACAGTTTTTTAAAAAAATGTTTATTTTGATTATAAATGGCAAGTACAAATTATCACACTACAAAAAATCTTACTCCCATTTCCAAACACAAAAATAAATATTGTGAAAGATATTAGGAAACTAAAGAAAGAAAGTAATATCAGAACCTTTTATTTGTTGGATTTCAGTTGAATGATGCAAAAAATTACATTTCTGTATGTATGTACTTTCAATTAAGAAAGCTAAAGTGAATAGAAAATTGGTAATATTTCAGTCAAGCAAGTAGATATTAGTAAAACAGTAACATTAAATCGAAGAAAAAATATTTGTTTTTCATTATTTCTTATTGTGCAAATACAGTAGATGATATAGTTTATAACAATTTTTAAAATTTTAAAATTATTTATTTACAGCAATATTATGACAAACATAAATTTCTCACACTTTCTGGATTTAAAGAAAAATATTTAGTTACTGTCTTTTTAAAGACATAATAATGATAAGTATCATTATTATGTCTTTTAATAGTTTCTAAGATGAAAGTAAACATTTCCTGAATATAAACATATAAATTTGATACAAATTTTAAATATTTGATAAAAAGCAATCTTTTCAAATATACGTACAATACTGAATCTGTCAGTGAAATATTTAATGCTAAAAATAAATATTAAGAAAAAAAACTATTCTATCAAAAAAAAATTCTAGAAAAATTTCTATTAACTTGGATAGCTGTTCAATACACTTTTCACTACATAGCAATACATAAAAACAGCAATGCATCTTTTCATATGGAATTTTATATTGCAAGCACAGAAAATTTGCAAATAAATACTTTGACTAATTTTCACTTTTCAAAATTATACAATACACATAAAAAATGAAAATACTGATTATAAACATACAAATTTGATACAATTTTTAGATAGATGACAAAAAGCATTCTTTTCAAATATATGTACAATATTTAAACAGTTAGTGAACTGTATAATGCAAGAAATAAAAATTAAGAGAAAGGGGCTATTCTATGCAATAATAAATTCCAGAAGTATTTCTAGCAACTTCTTCAAATCAGATACTCATTCCACAATGGATAAGTGGGAATATATGATCCAACATACCCTACTGCATTAAGATATGCTTTTTCGGTACATGTTTGTGTCTCGGCATACATGATTTGTTGGAAATGAGACACCAGTTGTCGTCTGTAATTATTTGGGATCCCATTTTTAGAATCCCAAAGCCACCTCCACACAGCCTGACCAACATGGAAAATGCAAAGTTAAATGTTGACTCTGAGGCCATGTTTTCTTCAGAGCCGAAATTTCAGCATCTGAATCGTCTGTGATGAATGTTGCAGGACCCTCTTTATTACAGAATGCAGACTCTTTGAGGATATTTAAAATTAAGCGAAAGCCCTGTTTGTAAGAACCCTCAGTCTGTCGCTTTGTGATGAAAATCCCTACAGGGACTGCTCCTGCAGCACAAGGTGTCAGCATAAATGTTACAGAATGACTCTCTGCATCACAGGAACTTGTTGAACAAAAATGATCTCCTTTGATTTTGGCAAGCAGTGAGATCTCTTCATGATAGGGGTCACAATGGCAACTGCAAAAGGATTTTCTTCAAATTCAACTTGTACATTGCAGTTTCTGTACGTGTCATTTTTTCTTTCAATTTCTGAAGAAAAGCATATCAATTTTAATGGTTTTGAAAAATGCTTTTTTTGTGTAACATAAAATAAACAAATGCAATTAGAAAATCTCTTATTAATGGCTGAGAAACCAGAAGCTCTGATAAGAAATTTAAAAAGTTCTATCATCACCTGAAAGCAGGAGATCCAGAAAGTCTTAATGTTTTATCCAGAGACATACATAAACTGTGAGTTAGAGAAAATGTAATAATCACCTTGCTGCCATTACCATATTCACAGATAACATTTGGCCTTTATAAAAGGTTGTCAACAATATTATACATATATATTACTTAAAAATAGCAACTTATTTTCACAAGATATTTCCTTCCTGCACTTCCTTCACCATGATAAATAAAACTGCTCAGCATAGATAAATAGTTACTTAATAATCCTTACATTTTTTTCACTCCTAATATTAAATCTCATCTAATCCATCCACATTTATAATGAAGATTGAGCCCCTGTAAGTGCTATGTTTTACATTAATCTCTTTTATCCCCACTTTTTGAACTATATTATAAATATTGATGTCTATAAATCACAAGTACCGTAATTCAAGATAAAATATACAGATATGGAATACAGAAATTATATAAAAAACTGATCTTATGAAGTGATGAAACATATTCTTCTATTCTGGAAATTGTTAATGTAATATCCTCTACTTAGGTTTGAAAAAGTTCAGATTTTGTAACTTACTTCAATCATGCCATGCCCATTTCGAGGTCCAAGATTAAGAAGTCTCTATTTTTCATGCCAATATTCAATTGTCCTTTGAGTAGGATTAATCCTACTATTTGCCAAATCACTTGGTTGGAAGTCAGCATTCATTTCCAGAACTCCTTTGTGGTATTTGGCTGATTCTGCAGGTTCCATGCCATCATTGAAATAATTTTCAAACTGTTCCCTACATTCTTCTGCAGGTAGAAATCTCAAAGTTTCAGCTGTCATAAGACTGTGTTTATGAAATGAAGTAATAGTAATTACCCCAACTAATCCTCTCTGAAAATATTCACAGTTTATTTCTTTAATTAACACACTTCTATCAAATAAATGAAGCATGATTTAAAATGCTTTTATAAATAAAAATAAAATGGATTTATAAATAAGATAACCAAAATTTTCTTATAGAAATAAATGATTGCTTAAATAAAGCATTTACTGAATATGAAGTGAGAATGAACACAAACTCTAATCTTTTCATTATCAAAGTCTAAGCTAACTCATTAGTTTTAATTAAATTACTGAAAAAAGCAAAGGGTTTATTTTATGCATTTTTTTGAGTGATACATTTCTAGAGACATTAATTTTTCAAAAAGATATATGAAGTTACAACTTTTTATTTAAAAAAAAGTAACAATAATTTGACTAAATTTTTGAATTTTGGGAATTTGAAATTTTGAAATAATGTTAAAAAGGGAGAGAGTTCCATTTGAAAGAAGATATATACAATGAAATCTGCAATAGTTTTAATAATGCAAATTAAAATTAAACTTCAAGTTTAAAAATAATGTTTTCTGGAAACGACTGGATAATTTTGACGATAAATGAAAATTAACTTACTTCAATAAACTTGTCTGTCATTCTAGTGCGTGTAGTATCTAGTTTGATTTTTACTTTTGTTGAAGCAAAGCGTTCAGAATTCTTTGAAATTCCTTTCTTGTTCTTCATGGAAGGCACCTTACTAAATGAGCTGTGATGACACACAAACTTTTTCCTGTAATAATGCCAATAAAACCTATTTAGTAAGAGCTGAAATAGATCCCCTATTTAACACTGAAAAGGTAAGATTAATTTGGAAACAAAACTTATCAGCAAACAAATTTTTCTCCTGCAGGGCATGAATCTCTGCTGTTTCATTTCGTATTTGTTCTATTGACAAATTCTTTCACCCATTCATTAATAACACTCATGATTTTATGTTGCATCTTATGGTAACTACATCATTGCTCTCCACAATTGCATTTTCAAAATTTGGAGGCAAATTATCAGTTGTAATATTCATACGAATATGCTCTGGCAAATCCATCTTTATCGCGAGTTAAAAAGAAGAAAGAAAAGGCACTCGATAAAACACAAACGAAAGTTAGTAGTTGAATAATGGCGAAGTCCGAAAAGAACGAATAGCAACCTAAGCAAATTCGAAGTTCGCGTTTTAGTGACGTCACCCCTTCGCGAATTGCGCGGTGGAGCTAACTAATGAAATTGTTCGATTTTCCTCCATACTCAAAATCAAGTAAGGAATGGGAATAAGCCTCCCGGTGTGCCAAAACCCCCAATTTATAGCTACTCGCGGCCCATAGGTTGGGAACTGCTGCTCTATAGAATATAGATTGTATTTGCTAGATTATTGTTCTGTTTTGAAGCGACACGAGGCATCACAATCTTGGAACTGTAATCAGGTGATGAGTGCACACTGTTCTCCAAGAATCCACACCACATTAACATGAAGAAATTCGATCCTGTATGACAGATTGATTAAACACCATGCCCACGTACAGAGCGAATCTCCGGTATACACCATGTCAAACACTCCGACTTTGGAACCGGAGTCTCTACACATGTCCAAGAATTATGGTTTTAATTAATGGTTCAATGACTCGAGTATTTGCTGCTGCTACTCTGTTAATTGAATATCTTTTACAGGTAATATTGTTTTGATAGTTGGGTTTCGTTTAGTTCGGTGATAAATAATTTTCCCCTGCAGCATGCGTTTATCCTACGGTTTGAATTAAATTTGTTAAAAACTTCTAATACGCTGATTTTTATTTCTGGCCACTATTCCTTTTTTTATTCATATATTTTCCGTTTGTCTATATATACAATGAATTTTATAAATTAAAAGCATTTCTGATACTGCTTTTTACTTTCACAATGTAAATACTTTTTGAGAATGTGAACAAGTTTGGATCCGAGATTTAGAGAAGATTCAAAATTTATCCATCGATGACAAGGAAGGGTTAAAATAAATACCCATTAGATAATCATTTATTTTCTTATCTAATCGCAAGAAAAATATCATGATTTAACTAAAATAACAATAAACACAACTGAATGATCATTAAAATTATTATTAAAAATTACTCATTCCCATCATCCTTGTTTTGATTCATGCATAAAGATATATAACTTTAATCTTGATATTTATGTGACTATTGTCATGTTGAAATGACAAAGTTCTTTTGTTTTTCACTAAGATACAAAATTTATGAACAGATTCAAATTTCAACAATTTCTACTTTTTACTTTCTCGTATACGAAGTATACAAAGAGAAAGTATTGTAATCGTCAAAAAATTCGAATTCGAGATTTTGACGAATCTCCACGTTTTAGACCTCCCTGAGTCCGAAAAACACAATTTTGGAATTATGTCTGTCTGTCTGTTTGTGTGTGTGTTTGTCTGTCTGTGAACACGATAACTCGAAAACTATTAGAGCTACGGGGATGAAGTTTGGTATGTGGTCTTTAAACATAATTTGTAGGTTTCTATCAAATTTTGGACAAAATCCGTCAATGGGAAATCTGTCTGTCTGCATGTTTGAGGTCATGCGAACGCTATAACTCAAAAACTTGAAAAGCCAGATGGATAAAATTTTATACACAGTTTTATCGTCATGAATGTAGGTCCGTATCAAATTTTGGTCCAAATCCGTCAAAAGGTTGCTGTCGGTCTGTATAAGCGCATCTCCAACGAGTCCGCTATCTCCACGCGCATGCGTATTGAACGCAATCTTCTGTGCACGATGTTTATTGACTCCTGCTTGGCGCTTTTTTTATCCGATTCTCCATGCGCATGCGTACTTGGTAACAATCTGTGCACGCGGAAGGATTGTCCTTGAGCCAAGAAAGAGTAGAAATCGGTATTCATTTAATCGGAACGCATCTCTTCGAATTTGATTTTTTACCTAAATATTTTCTGATAGTCATTGGAACCTGGGTTACAATAGGTTCGAATTTTTTTATCCACGCGGGGGGAGGGGAAACAGCACCTTTTTCGAGAAGTATACGAGCAAGTTTAGGGGAGACCACTCCCGCTGGTTATATTTAATAATTTTCTGTGTTTCATTCAAAATATTTAATCCACATTTATTTTAATCCTAAATGTTAATAATTTTCTGTGTTTAATTTAAAAAAACTTCCATTCCATATTAGAAACATTGTTTGATATTTTGCAAACCTTAGTTTGAGAGCGAAAACAGATCCACAGCTGCTTTTCCTCCCTTTTTCTGCACGTGTTTGAACCCAATTATTGAATCCACACTTCTCAGTTTAAATGCACATCTTCTCCTTTCCGAAAGTTACCAAAAGAACCCGAAATCTCTGGTTACCTTTCCAGAGCGGAAATGGTTGCATTCTTTGTTGACCCCTGACCTGTTTTTGAAATTCGAATCTCCTTAGAACTGCGGTTTCTCTTGGTCAGGAGGAAGTGCTTGTTCACTATTTTCTTGACCACCTGACATGACACGCCCCTATTTCAGTTCCACGGTGTCAGCTTAACGCAATAACTTTTTAAAGTTGATCCCTTTTCCCAATTAAAGGAAAATTCTTGGATTGGCTGGAGATAACGCAGAGCCTCACTCCAGTTGGTCAAATTGTCAGCGATAAAGTCAGGCTCTAGCCACTCGAAACAAAACACTTGTGGTTTGGCGAATTTTGCTCCGCTTGGCGCATAAAATTTAATTCTCCATGAGCCTTTCTCTATATTCAAATTTGGCATTGTTGGCGAGGGCTTGGCGACTCCCCGGGGATTCAAAATGGCAGTGTTTGCGAGTGAAAGGAGGACTTTTTTCTTGAGAAAAGGAGGAAGATGGGTTTTTAAAAAAGGAAGATTCTTTCCTTTTGTAGAAAAATTTAGCAGCAAGGAGAGACGTTCTCATGGAGATTGAGAATCACAAGAGAGACATTACTGCCAAAGAACTCTGCTAATAGCCGTGACACAGGCGGTGCTGGCCGTTGCGTCGGTTTTGTGTATGGCAGGCGTATTAGGTCTAAGAGGAACTAATAATCTTTTTCGAGGTGGGGCGCCACTGGTCAGCAGTCTACTCCTAAAATGAATCCCACCACCGTCCAGAGCCAGGACATTGGAGACTGAATTGTTCCTCATTCATTATGTTTCCGCTCACTGCATACTGAGCCTTGACCAGCCCACCCAGTAAATCATCCCAGTACTGCAAGTATATCCAGACCACTTGAGATGTCCAAATACCTGAAATCCCCATGAATGCAGCAGTTGAAATGTGCCGGCACCTGCTGAAGAACCGCTATGCCTGATGCTCCCATCCAGCCTGACATTGAAAGATTCCAATTAGGCGATGTCAGATGAATCCCGTTGGAGGTCGCCATGCCAATAACAACAAAGATAAGTTCTAGTTATTTTCATTACATTCAAATTTATTAAATGCATGATTGCGATGGAATACATTTAAATAAATTAAGTAAATCTACAGCAGCTGAAATTGGCTTTCGCTCAAATATTTCCTGGACTGGACCTGTTCAGCTGTTATCTTATTTAAATCTTTATTATTTTGAAAAGTATCAGTGCTTGTTCAAATTTATATTTATATCAAAACTAAGTGTAACCATTTAAATGAAGTCGTATTTGAAAATTGAAAATAGTAATTACAGATGTTTTTGAGTGTTTATATTATTTGAACTTCCATTCGTGGTCATTCATATTTAAATTTAGAGAGCAAGAGATGTTGGTCTTAGTGTGTGTGTGTGTGTGTGTTTTTCTTATTGTTGATTCATCTGTCCATCTCAAATACTAGATAAACTCAGAAACGATATACTTAATGATATGTGCAATCTGCTGACATTGATTTGAAAAATTTACAAAATGAGTTGACATGTATGAGGCAAAATAATATCTTTTGCAGATCTGACATGAAAGCATGCGCTTGTTTTGAATAAGTAAATACATACATGTGGAAGGACTCTCTCCTGATTTGAAAAGTATTTTGTATATGTTTATTTAACCAAGACTAAAAATTAGACCGTTATGTTTATTCAAATATGCTTCTGTCATCATTTATCTCACACACACACTGACTTCTAGACAGTTATCCCGATCTGACATTTTTTTCTTAAATTTGTATTTTAGAACCTGGATGTTTTGTTAAAACCAACACAACTCAAATCTTTTTTGGCCATTGGCATAAAATGTTTATATCAATGTTACTCTTAAAATCTAACCTTTGATTCATATGTATTTATTATATTGGTATCTAAATTTTAATTTCATAATAGGCATATTGCATTATATTGTGCTTTAAATCCAAAACTGAG
Organism: Araneus ventricosus; assembly: GCA_013235015.1. Classification (NCBI taxonomy): domain Eukaryota; kingdom Metazoa; phylum Arthropoda; class Arachnida; order Araneae; family Araneidae; genus Araneus; species Araneus ventricosus. The sequence goes on along the minus strand of BGPR01000004.1, from coordinate 3,175,802 downwards.
TAACAGACCCAAACCACCACTACATTTTTTGGTGCTTCAACCCGACACTAATTAAAAGGTTTTTTTTATCTGTTGAAATCATTTCAAGTGCATGTAACCTGTTGAAAAGCGTGAAATAGAGGGCGTTGCTGTGCAGCCCAAGAAAGTAAAAAGGAGTTTGTTTTACGTGTAAGAGGAGGGGAGGGGGGGGGGGCAGATGCCCTCTGAACCTCCACTTGCGGACTCGGGGGTGTTAAAGTTTTTGGTTAGACTACGTTCTTTATGGAAGGTAGACGCCAGCCCTAATAATACTGGCTAGAAGCGAGATTCAATCTCGGTTGGAAATTAAGTTGTTGTTATTGTTGTTTATTAAATTTATTGTTACCAAAGTTAGCATAATAATTGGAGAAATAAATACACCACTGAACCACCATTGAACAATGCACAACATGGTGCATATTGCGGCCGAGAAATAGTGACTGTTAAGCGGATTCGTACTTGAAACAGTGTCCAGGCCATGCCCGAGGTTTAAAAGACATAAAGGTAAGAAATTGGAAATAATTTAGTTTGATTTTTAAAGTGTTTGATTTGATAATAACAGTCTTGGGTACATTTATGTATGAATTCTAAAGAATGGCAGACGAGTTAGAAAAACTAAAAAAGAAGCTAACTACTTTGAGAACTTTAATCTCTAAATTGTTAATAAAATTGATCATAGTTTAAAATCGGGAGATTTAGCATCGGAAGATAGTGATGATTTAGAGGAATCACGTGAATTATTACTAGAAAAGAAAACCGATTTAAAGAAATTAGACTAGGGTATTCACAAATTAATTGAAATAGATTCCTTGGGAACGGATGTTGTTACATCCGAGGAATATCAAGAAAAGTGTTCTCTCTTCATAAAAAGCATTAATCGAGAGTTAGGAAAGGATAAAACTACTAATAAAAAATTAGATGAAAGCAGGATGAAACCTCCAAGTGTTCAAAGTTCGGTAAAACTCCCAAAACTGGTGTTAGAAAAATATTCAGGTGACCCTAAAAAATTCACGGAGTTTTGGAACAGTTATGAAAGTACTATAGATAAAAATGAAAGTCTTAATAAGGTAGAAAAATTTGCGTATCTGAAAACATTACTCATAGGTGCAGCAAGCATTGTAGTAGCTTCATTAGAATTAAATGAAAAAAAAAAACTATGATGAGTATATAAAAACTTTGAAAGAGAGATTTGGTAAAAAGGACATAATTGTGAGTCAATTTATGAATAAATTGTTGAATTTAGAATCGGTACAGAGTGCAGGCAATGTTAAAGCACTGCGAAGATTATATGACGAAATCGAAATTGCTGTTCGGAATTTGGAGGCACAAGGTGTAACAAAAGGTTCATTTGGTCAGATATTAATACCTGTGTTGTTGAAATCTATTGCGGAAGAATTTGTTCTGGAATTTAATCGGAAGATAAAAACAAAAGATGACATATGTGTATACGATTTTTTGGATTTTATAAAAAATAAAATTGAATGTCGCGAAGCGACCTATTTGCTGGGTCAAGAGAAAAAGGGAACCTTGGCTCCACGCTTTGAACACGCAAAATTTGATAAAAAGAAATTTTCTAGAAATGTACCCACGGCATTAAAACATGCTGATGGTTAGCGAAAAATTGTATAAATTTTTGATGACAGCCGCTGCTATGTGTGTTTCCGGAAATTTCATGTTGGTAGAAATTGCAGGTATAAATGTAATTGTGTTCGAAATGCGGTCTGAAATCGCATGAGTCAGTATGTACAAACAATTCTAACCGAAACAAAACGCGAGCGGTTTCAAATCAAAATAAAAGTGAGTCATTTGAAAACACGCAAGAAACTTTAGAAGATGAGACACAAAACTCTTCTAATGAACAAAAGATTTCTGTTACTCCATGTAATTACATTTCTTATAAGAAAAATACTTTGTTGCAAGAATTCGCAGTATTATTTTATTGTAAAGATAAAACGGAGGTAACTAATTTAATTCTTGATTGTGGCGCCACGCAGAGCTTTATTCATGTTAGTTTGGCGAAAAAACTGAACTTAAAAATTGTCCGAGAAGAAAGACTTTCTGTTTTTTCGTTCGGTATGAACCACGCCTCTCCCCATTCGTATCCTGTAGTCGAAATCTTCATTTCGGGTAAAAAACAAGAAAACAAAATAAAGGTCTGCTGCTTTGTAGTGGACGTTATAACAGCCCCCTTCTAGTTCTACAAATAAACAAATGAAAAAGCTAGGGTTACTGGTCTCTGAAAGTTGCAGTGGTCTAGCTGAAGTAGGAATTCTAATAGGTGTCGATTACTTTTGGCAGATCGTAAAAGGAGACAATGTCCAGCTGGGGAGGGAACTATGCTGTGTCAACTATCTTCGGATGGATGCCTGTAGGTTTTCAATATGGGGAGGGAGAATTTGTCTATCTGAACAGCGCAATAGTAAACTTCCCTTCTTGTGCGCAGGATTCATCGAGGTCGTTGTGGGATCTAGATTTTATGTGCCTGCCTGAGAACTCGGCAATATCTTAATGAGGAAAAGAAAATGATTGAGTGTTTCGAAAGGGTAATACGTTTAGAGGGCGATAGATACTCTGTATATTTACTATGGAAATATGAAATGGGACAATTAGAAAATAATTTCGAAGTAACATTGAGACGATTTAAAAATATCAAAAATAGATTTAACAGAAATCCGGAGTTTTTTCAGCAATATAAAAACGCAATCGAAGAACAAATAAAAGTGGGTATGGTTAAGGAATATTCACAGGAAATAACGGAATCGCCATATTTCATGCCCCATAGGGAAATAATTAAACCCAACGAAACTACCAGTTGTAGGATTGTCTATGACGCGAGTTCTTCTAGATCTAAGGGTGTAAATTCCTTAAAAGATATACTTGACGTTGGACCTAATTTTTCTCCACTTGTTTTAGATATAATTTTGAAATTGCCTTTAGCTGAGATATAGCTAAGGCATATTTAATGATAGGGATTTCAGAAAAGGATCAGGATTACTTGAAATTTCTTTGGTTAGGAGACAATGAACAAGGATATAAAACATTCCGTTTTCCATTCGGACTTTGTTGTAGTCCTGCGATTTTGGCTATGACAATAAAATACCATATTAACCAGTGGTAGTGACCTCCACAAAACTTTCTCGCATACAAATAACACGGGTAGGGGAGGGAAATACCCCGTTTGCCGAAAAACGTGCGGTATTCCCTAAGGTGGGGAAAACACTCGCTCCAACGTTCGCAGCTTTTGCGTAGAATGGAGAAAAAACCGAATAGGTAATTTCAACGCCTTTTTTTAACCGATTTAAACAAAAAATGCAGACAAATCTACAATTAGGGTTTCAAGACTACATACGAAATTTCATTTATCTAAATAATTTTTTTGAGAAGTTATGGCGTTCAAAAGTATGCGATTATGCAAACCGACAGACGGTCAACCCTTTGACAGATTTGGCCCAAAATTTTATGGGGACCTACATTTTGATGAAAAACCTGTGTACCAAAATTTTATCCATCTAGCTATTTAAGTTTCTGAGATATAGAGTTCACATGAAAGCGGACAGACAGACTTCTCGTTCACGGATTTTGTTCAAAATTTTATAGAAACCTACAAATGATGTGTAAAGATCACATACCAAATTTCATCCCCGCAGCTCTAATAGTTGTTCTTTTGTATCATGTTCACAAACAGACAGACATAATACTAAAATTGTGTTTTTCGGACTCAGGGAGGCCTAAAACGAGGAGATTCCTCTAAATCTCGAGTTCGAATTTTTTGATGATTACAATACTTTCTCTTTGTATACTTCGTATACAAGAAAGTAAAAAGTACGAGAGTGTAAACCGGGAATGTTTTGAAATGCTAAATTCCTCGCTATATGTAGATGACTTGTATTACGGTTCTGATACAATCGAAGATGCATGTCGATTATCTACAGACGCGGTTAACATCTTTAAAGAGGCGGGGATAGATTTAAGAAAATTAATGTCCAATTCCCAGGAACTTAATTCCTTGTGGATTGAAAGGGGTCATAAAGTGGGATAGGCAAAGGAATAAAAATTTTGGGGCATGATTGGAGTAGATAGAAAATGGGGGTTCAGCCAAATCAGGGCTCTAAGGCTCTGTGGGGCTCTCCCCTCCCCCACCCCTCCCTTCCCTATCACTTCTCAGATAAGGAATTTTCAAGATAAGGAATTTTCAAGATTAGGACTTGAGATAAGGAATTAATTATTTTTGTCGGACTTCGAAAATTTTTCGAGTGTTTTTAGGGACTTGGAGTTTTTAACATCCTTTTACTAATAATCTCTCTCTCTCGAAAATTTGCATCAATTATAACTTATCGTTAATTAAAATAAAGTCATTAAAATAAAATAAACATAATAATTTGATACTTATAAATTATATCCAATATTTTTCACAAGATTAAGCCCAAGCCACCAACCACTTCCTGATATGGAATTAATTATTTTTTCTATCTTTCTTTCGAACTTTGAAAAATTTGGAAATGTTTTTAGGGACTTAGATTTTTCAACATCCTTTTACAATTAATCTCTCCCATAGATTTGTGTCAATCATTATTTATCGTTAATTAAAATAAAGCAATTAAAACTTAAAAATTAAAATACAGCATTTAAGCATAAGAATTTAAAATTAAACAATTTTCAGTCGTTACTTAACATTAATTAAAATAAAGCATTTAAACATGAAAATTGAAAACTTTAAAATTAATTAGCAGGATCAAGCCCAAATCACCCGATGCATCTTAAGGACACATCGCCTCAATCCAGTTTTCTCATGCGATAATTAAACAATTTTCAATCATTACTTAACATTAATTAAAAGTTATGTTAATTATTTAATATGCTAATATTTAATTAATCCATTTAAACATATTTCTTTCGGACTTTGAAAATATTTCAAACGTGTTTCCCATTCATTGAGACTTAGAATTTTCTTGGCTGTTTGAACAAAAATTTCTCGAATTGATCTTACAATCTTATTTTATTTTTATTTTCATTTTTTTTCGTCGTGTGAATTTTTAATTTGAAAATACCATGAAATCAATTTCACAAATCAATACTATAAAAAATTTGAGGTTTTCAGAGGAGACTGGAGCAATGAGATCAAAAGTATAAATCATTTACTACTCTCTGTCATGTGCATCATTGTTACGCAGAATGTAAAATTTAAATTTATGTAAGTTGGCAGTAAAAAATTAAATTTCTTAAACAACCCAAATTCTCGACCTGGTATTGGATTCAATACATTTTAGTTTTGTCAGGGCACCAATGTTAAATTTCTTAATATAAATATGGTTCCTAAAGGATGAATTACAGATAAAAATACAATTTTAACTTACACTTAATTAATCACCTACCTTTCTAGACCACCTAAAAAATTATTAGCCGAAAATGAAAGTATAGCTGAAACAAAAGTCGTACATTGCGTTTTTTATACAATTGAAAGATTAAAGAAAACACATTTTGTAAATTAAATATTTTTTTTTACTTTTACACTAAAACTTTAACCTGCCAACTTGATTATTCATATACTAGAATATTGAAATGACAGAAAATGATGCATACACCAACATATAAAAAATCAAATGAAAAATATAGCTACACATTAAAACAAAAGCGCTGCAGGCTTAAAAATTAAAAAAGATACTGAGAAAATGAATAATTGAAATATACTATAGATCTCTCATTTTAAATTATATTTTGTCGTTGTTGAGCTAATGCTTTTTGATTGACCAGTCACAATTTGAATTTTTTTGTTGAAGAAGCAACGTTCACTGCCACACAATTCACCAATAGATCTGATGACACTTCTTAAAAACCATCGTTATTGGATATGCAGAACTTTTCAGCCACACAATTCACCAACAGTTTAGTGATCAATTTTTCACAACATCGCTGTTGAGATTGCAGATTTTACCGCCATACCTTTCACGATCTGTGTTCAAATGCATTCTCTATACTAACACTAAACACATTTTTTTTTCTGCGGAGGCCTAGAACACTGGATGTCGAAATAAAATTCAAAGGCTGTTCTTGTTGGTCATTTTGGATATCTCTCAACACCACTTCTTTTTGCATATGAACAGAATATCAGATGAGAAATTCAAATTTAAAAGCTGGACTTGTAGGTCATTTTGAACATCACTCAACAGCATTTCTTTTGCAGGCTGCAGGAGCCCAGAACATCGGATGTGAAAATAAAATTTAAAAACTGGTTTTGATGGTCATTTAGAGCATCATTGAATACCATAATTTGTGCTGGTCAACACGCTTGAGAGGAAGAGAACCGAAGGAAAAAAAATCCAACGGTTTCGCCCCCCAAAGTGCGACCGTTACGTTCCGTATCTTAATGCAATATATTCAAGACAAAGGAAAACTTCCAGCCAGGTGCACACAAAAGCTTCCGCCGTTCAAAATGGCGAGCAAATAGTTCCGTTAAATAAAGTAATTTATAATTTAATAAACTTGAAACATTAAAAGAAATTACATAAAAAGTTAAAGCAATTAATAATTAAGTTGATTACTAGAAAAATAAAAATGATAAATTAAGATATTTAATAAAACTGTAAAAATTACCGTTGAAATTTTAAAAGTTGCCAAAGATGCCACAAGATAGGAAAGAAACTCTGGTGGCGAAAATTTAAATTATTTAAAGTAACTGGTAAAGCCGAAAAATGATGTAGTTGCATTTTTTGCAATCTAACAGACACCATTTCTGAAGTCACTAAAAGAACAATCCTACAAACTGTGGGAAGTGTTTACGACCCAACAGGTTTATCGCAACCCTTTATAATGAAAATAAAGATTTTACTACAAAAAATTTGGATTTTGTGACTGGATTGGGATGAAGCTCTTCCTTCACAAATTCAAAATGAATGGATACGTTTGGCGATCAGAATTGAATGAACTTGAAAGAATGTCCCTAACCCAGAAATACTTTAAGGTTGCGAGAAATCTGAAGTCAGTCTTCACGTGTCTGCAGACGCCAGTCCTATAACCTATGGTGCTGTAGCACATTTTAGATATCTACATGACAAAAAAAGATAATTGTATCAGTTTCATTGCTGCTAAGGGTCGAGTGGCTCCGCTTAAACCGCTGACTCTTCCTCGTTTAGAACTGATGGCGGCTTTAGTAGCTACCAAATTAGCAAAATATTTTACTGGCATGTTTCCTGAACTGTGCAGAAAACCATTCCTTTGGAGTGACAGTCAAGTAACTCTCCATTGTATTAAATGAAATAGTAGAAATTGGAAGCCCTTCGTGGCAAATAGAGTTTCTGAAATTCAGTCTCTTACTGATCCTGAGCAATGGTTTCATTGCAGTGGCAAGGAAAATCCCGCTGATCTGTTGTCGCTGGGAGAAAGCGCAGTTAATCTTGTGAAAAGTTCCCTTTGGTCACATGTACCTAGTTGGCTTTTATCAGCCTGAATGTGATTGGCCGATGAAACAGCAGAGAGAAATTCTTGAGGAGAGCGTTTTGAACGAGAAAAGATCACAGCCAGTCAACGCTTTTTGAGTTTCGGATAAAAATGCAAAAATTCCTACCCTGCTAGATTTGTCCCGTTTCAGTAGGCTCCCGAAAGTTTCACGGAGTTCGATAAAATTACGTGGACAGTTAAGCTCTGATGAGATATTGAATGCAGATCTCCACTGGGTAAAAATTCTCCAGCGGAAACATTTTGAGAAAGAAATTTCAGATCTGTCTAAAGGAAAGTTACTGGAGAAAACATCTAGTATTTACTCACTCAACCCCTTCGTGGACGAACATGGGTTTTTACGCCTGAAGGGAAGACTCCATTTTTCTGATTTCGAGTTTGGTGAAAAACACCCATGCTTATTGCCTTATAAGGATCAATTTAGCCAACTTGTGATTTTGGATTCCCATAATAAGCTTCTTCGGGCTGGAGTTGAAGCTACTTTAGCTCAAATCAGCGAAAAGTTTTGGATCATAAAAGGTCGAGAGCGTGTAAAATCCACTTTGAATAGGTACTCTTTATATAAAAGATACAAGGTGCGTCTCCGAACGCAGGAAACTGACCCTTTACCGCCTGATCGTGTTTTGTTGTCACCACCATTTTCCGTGACAGGACTTGATTATGCTGGTCCCTTCTTCACAAAAGGTAGCAATGATAAACATTATTGACTTCTGTTCACGTGTGCTACCACTCGTGCTCTACATTTAGAACTTGTTTCCTCGAAGACTACTATATACTCGGATAATGCAAAGGCATTCAAGTGTGCGGACGTCGAATTGAAAAAATCCTGGAATTATATCCTGGGACAAATATATACCTGGATCCAGGAAAATATATTTCCAGGAAAAATTGTTGGTCGTTCTAGTCTCTCCTTGAGTGAGTTAGAAACTCTTTTTATTGAAATAGAGGCCATGATCAATTCAAGACCCATAACACATATCTATGATGATCTTTCAGAGCCCTCGTCACTAACTCCTGCACACTTCTTAATTGGTAAACGTTTGCTTTCTCTTCCAGTCACAAGATTGTCCAGAGAAGAACTAATTGGGTCTAGTAATTCTTTAATTAAGAGGTATGAACACCAGCAAAATTTGTTGAACCACTTTTGGTATCGTTGGAGGAAGCATTACTTGCCTTTTCTAAGATCTCTGAATATATGCCCACCAACAAATGTGTCTAGTCAATTTAAAGTTGATGATGTTGTACTTGTACATGGTTATCGTTATCCCAGGAATATGTGGACAATGGGTAAGATTATAGAAACTCATCCTGGGAGAGATGATAAGATCTGTTCCTGTCTGATTAAAACTGCAAACGGTAACTTAAGGAGACCAGTGCAGTTATTGTATAATCTTGAAGTTAATAATAATGAATAAGAATTTAATGTTTGTAATATTTTAAGTTCCTCTTGAGTAACATATTTATCGTTTATTCAGTATCCCTTTTATTTGAGGATTTTAATGTGTGATAATATTTTTGCATTTTATATTAAGTAATTCAATTCATGTGTTTCATTTTAGTTTATTTTAACTTTGAGTGTAATTAACATTTTAATGCTATTTAAGTGCTGTTTAACGAGTGTTTAAAATTTTTGTGCTTCATTTGGTAATACTGATTGTTGTAACAGGTAGTAAGTGTATAATTTTGAGTAATATCGTGTATTTTATTGGCGAACTTCAGAGTTCACAGGTGGGGAGTGTTGAAAAGTGTGAAATAGAGGGCGCTGCTGTGCAGCCCAAGAAAGTAAAAAGGAGTTTGTTTTACGTGTAAGAGGGGGAAAAATATCCCTGGTGATAAAAATTAGATGGTCTCTGAACTCCCACATGTGAACTCGGGGGTGTTAAAGTTTTTGGCTAGACTACGTTCTGTATGGAAGGGAGACGCCAGCCTTAATAATACTGGCAAGAACCGAGATTCAATCTCGGTTGGAAATTAAATTGTTGTTATTGTTACCAAAGTTAGCGTAATAATTGAAGAAAAAAGTACACCATTGAACAATATACAACATAACCTTTCCTCGTTCAAAATGAGTTTCAGAATATGTTTTATTCTTTTAAAATGTTGAAAAACAGTGTTCAGCCTTTGATATAGTCATAGGAATTGCCAAGATAACAAAAATATTTATTCTATTATATCAATCTATAGGTGTTTAGTGACGTTTTTAAACGTGAATACTGTGATATTCTTTAAGAAGTTGCGTTCCTGAAAGTTGTGGACGTTTGATTCTAAGTTAGGGCTTCTTAAATTGGGAATCGCAACCCTAAAAACGGTGACACAGAATAATATCGGGGTCGAGGAATATTTCAAAGAGCCTTCTTTCAGGTATTTTTTAACATTTGTAAGTAAAAACTGGTGAAAAACTACTCGGATTATGTATTTTAAAAAAATCATTCAAATTTTACTATGATAAAAAATATTTAAAATTAGTTTTTTATTTGTCACTAATTAATTCTTTATTTTCTAATTTATTTTAAAATTTTGTTCTGAGGTAAAATTTTCCGCCAGAAAAGACATCGTTATTTCACACACCCTGTTCTAATAGCAGTGGAACTCAGGTACTGCTAAAAAACAGTGTCGCTCTTCAATTGAATCGGTGATTACAGAAACCACATGAATCAATAATATCAAAATGCTGGGAGCTTTAAAAAAGTTATTAGTTTTTTAAATCAATGTTGTTGCTTTTTTTTTACTAGGTAGATTTTATACACCTATTATGTGACTTTACTTGACTCTTGTCATTTCTTAACTTATTATGTAAATACTCCTTTAGAATGCGAAAACAGCATGAACACAATTTTGAAAAAAAAACTCATGTGGTTTCTGCAAGCAAGAATTCAATGAAACTTTAAGGTAGAAAAAAATCCTACATATGTATTACTTTGCATGCGCAACACGCGGGAAAGGATGCTCTGGTCAAAACAATAACTACACTTTTTCCCTCTCCAAAGAGTTTTTCTCTCTCCAATGAGTGAAGAATGAATTTTTATTAGTTGCATTAGGTTGACAGCGTTAGAAAGAAAACAGAGTTACATCGTCAAAAATGGATTTAAATATTAGGTGCAAAATTACATAAATTCGTGATTATAACCTGAAAACAATTTCGGGTGCTGCAGTCTGAAGGTGCGATTGTACCAGCCACCCTTGCTTATCAGAAAAATAAAATATCAAAATCTTCAATAAAAATTCAAAAAGAATTTAGTAAAATAGAACATAATTATTTGAAATCAGCATTTTTTAAATTTGTGTTCAGTGTTCTGAGGAATTTCAATACTTTTTTTCTTCAATCTTATGGGCCCGGAAAATAAGTAAAGATGAAATTCACACTGCGTAAGGGTTCATATTTGCAATAGCATTTTGTCTATTTAATTAATTTTGAATAATTTATGACAGATTAATAAAACTATTTGCTTGCTACATTTTTAATTTTTACAGAAGAAATTGTAACTGAACGATTTAAGTTTTTAATTTGATCATTTAAATTTTGGCTCTACACACTATACGTTCGTATCAACATTTGGAAAATTTTGATCATTCCATACGTGTAGGAAACTGAAATATTTTCCTTTAATTAACACAGTATATAATATTATTAGGCACTGCAAAGAATTCCTCAGATCATTGTGGTTTTGTAATAAAAGCCAAAATTGAAGCCTAGTATCACAGTCACTACTTTAGTACTGGACGCTTACGGGCTCGAGACCGGATTGCACCGAAGATCCGCCGTATGTGGGAGCCTGGTATAAATAAATGCGCCACGGGTCCTTACGCTGATGTGGAGGTGGGAGTTTGGAAAACAACACCTGGTCACAAAATAACCCTCATGTAGCTTCAAAATGGGCAGTGATCTAAATAAAACAAACCGAACCGTGAATCATTCGCTTTCATTTTCATGTTTTTTAATGACTTTCACAAAAGATTTTAACACATTTTGCCTTGAATATCTCATCTGCGTACTTCAGAAAACACGTACTTCCAGTGAAATTGTACTAACATGAAAAAAGAAACGGATCGACTTTAGGTCTGTGACTTCATATTTCTGTCTGGAAATATTTCGTGTTCAGAAAACCTTTCGTAAATTTTCTGGCGTAGGATTCTTGCAACAATGCTTTGTGAAAGCCCTTGAAGTTTTTTAAGTCTCACTTAGATCTGAAATTGTTTCACACAATATGCGAAAAGTCCCCTCAAAGAACTCCGCCGAGCACTAATGCTTATATCCATAGTGGATGTAATAAGAAGTGCAGAGCTTATTGTTCGCCCGAGATTCAGACATGGGGGAAGAAGCTAAAATAATACCGAACAAAGAGAAAGTGAAAATCCTATAACGGACCTAATTACTTTCCAATTTCGGTTTCCAAATAGCATTCCTATATAATATGAGCGAAGTCCCTTGAAGTGCCACAGCTGAAAGTGGTAAGCCTGGGAAAGAGTGGATCTCTTTGGGCGTGGATCCACTGTGGGGATGAAAGGGTAAAGGCGGCAATTGCTAATGCTTCCCTCCGTAGGGCCCATCTCGCAGGCTGGTCACGTGGATTCACCTCCGCCCTTCAGTGGCCATCCCGCCTCTCAAAACGTGGGCCCTTCAGAAGCTGCCCCCAGAGTCCAGTTCGCCTCCGATACAGAATATATCTCGATGTCAGCTTCTAAACACGAACTGGTGGCAATAGATTTTTTAAAAAATAAACACTGAGGACAAGGTGAGTGAAAAATAAAATAAAAAAGCCGAGGAATTATTGAAGCAAAAAGGTTGATCTCGCTTATTTCGTGATACGGTAGGCGTTAAAATATGTTCCGGTTTATCTGTCCGTATACGGCCGGCCTTGACAAGATGACATTTGTCATCTGATAACTTCTGATTCAGGACAAAACCGTTGTTGTTGCGCTTGGCTAGTCGAAGTATCGATTGCGAAGTTAATCGGGTTGTTGAAATAGCTACCACTTTTCACTCTGAAGAAAACAGTTGAGTGCGGAGTGCAGCTTCATCGCTGGAATATGCTCTGAATAGATAATGTATCACATCTGTTTAATTTGTTTAGGGATATGAGTTGGTGTCTGATTATTTTGACATGCGATGATAATGAGTCATTTAAATCGGTTTTGCGACATTTACATGAAACACACCCAAATAACAACGTAATAACGAAAACAAAATATTTTCTGTATTAACAAGTTAATTCTAGATTCTAAGAACTTTACACTTCCTGGTTTTCAGGGTAACTTTCTATAACAACTAATCTATCTTTAACATATCTGTCATTTCCTTCACTTTTAAAGAATGCAAGTGTGATGTTTAAAATTGTGTTAGTCTCACGATGATTTTTTTGCGAAAAAAATTATCCTACAGATTATTATCGCTTTTATTAAAATCGTTGGATGTTTTCATTCATTCATTTAAAATATAAAATGTTCAATGTAAAAACATCTGTTATTTAATTTTAAAACATAAACTAGTTTTTTTCTGTCTCACAGATTTCCAGTTTTAATTCGAATGTTTTTTTCTATGAATGCTTGTTAAACTGCTTCTAGTGAAAGTAAAATGGGATCACATTACTAATTGAATAGTACGGAAACAAGTTGAAACATCTCTACAAAATCATTTTATTCTCGAATTACGCAATTTCTAGTGACTATTTAAATTTTTTAAAAAAGGGAAGAATACTTGTTGTGTTAAGTAATGCAGATAACCTTCGATATCATAACTTTTTTCTCTGAAGAATACATAGGGCAGTCTTACTCCCACTCAGTAAACAACCATATTCGCAGTAAAAGAAATTAATCCACTTGATGCCATCTTAGGAGTGAAAGATTTAAAAAATATTTCTTTAGGAATTCAAATTTTATAGTAATAAAAAATTTATAGGAAAAAAAATTTTTTTTTTTGGAATTAAAATGCAGTCGGACCTCTATTTAACGAAGTCGCTAAATCCCGAAAAAAAATTCGTTATATGGAAAATTCGTTAAATAGAGATTCACCTTTTAAAATACTTTAAACTACACAAAACATATTTTAAACTCATAAACATTAAATATTATTAAAAAAAGTAATTGATCACATCTTTAGTTTGTAAATTAATATCTATTTGTTTTATATATCTTACCCATCAAAAAGAAATCTGCAAGGAAAACAAGAATAAAGCAAAACATCGTCCGGGAATACACTGCATTTTCAATTTAAAAAATAATTTTATATTAAAATTAATAACTTTTAATGACATTATCGCATTTATTATAACAATTAATTTTAAGCATACATCATCACATGCATCCTTAAATTTAATTAATGTTAAAGTTTGTTAATTTTGTCTGAGATTTTTGTTTGAAAAAGTGTTTTCTCTCATAATACGTCTCGCATCTTTGCAATGCACCAAAATCCCCTTCAGGCGTATTTTCTTCAAACTGTAATCAGCGTCGGGTCAAATGATTTTAGCATTTCATCATACAAAGGTTTGTTGATTTCTGCATCATAATCATTTCCATCTACATCATCTTCGTCGAAATTCATTGCTGTATTGTTTATTTTTCACACTGTCCAAAATATCCAGTTCAGTTAGTATTTCCGAGGTTTCAGCTTCAGAATCATGTGAAAGAAAATCATCAATCAGCACATCATCGTTTTTCTTTGATGCTCAAGCACTTTCGCTCTGACATTTTCCAGCTACAAGAACCGAAATTACCAGCACGACTCTGATCAACAATCTAGAAAACGGGAGACTAGTTTATGGACACTGGACAGATCCATTGAGGGTGAAAGGGGGATATTGAAAGTTTTTCTAGTGAAGTGGACAGTAGTGTGTGAGGGGGGGATAAAGCTTTCACTTCTTGGATGAAATGCAAAGAATGACAGCGATTTTAATGCTCTCGGCGGAGTTAGGCGACTGGTAAAGCCAGTTCAAAGTCATTGATCACCTTAAAATGTGTTAAAAGAAAGAATAAGTTTGAAATTTTCAGAAATATTTTGAGAAATAGGGAGAAAAAATATTGGATCACAAGAAAAAGTTCGTTTAATAGAGAATGCACTTCGCTATTTGAAGGTTATTTTACGAAGAAATTCGCAAAATGTTCTCTTGGTTCCAAGGAAAAGTTCGCAAAATAGAGAAATTCGCAAAATAGAGGTTCGTTAAATAGAGGTCCGACTGTAAATATAATCAAAGAGTGAAAACTAAGTTTGTTATTTGTAAGATAATTTGCGTAAAAATACCACCCGTAACTACTTTGCAGTTTTCTGTGTTATATTCCAATGGTTCTAATCCTACAATTTTTTAACAAAATTTTACATATTTCTCTTTGTTAAAAAGCAAAATAAAATAAATAAACTAAAGTATAATTTCTTCCAAATATTTTCTTTTCATACAAGAGACTATTAAATTCTTTCCTATTTTTAGATTCGTCGAAATGAGTTTTTGAGTGTATATCACAAGTGGAAATAGCTTACAGAGGAAACAAGCCATCTTACAATACCGATTCCATCTCAAAATAAACAAATGGCATACATATTTTGATATATAATTAAATCTTTTGTTCACTTTGAACTAAGGCAACCATTACGAATTCGCAACCTTCCAAATGAAAAACAATACATCACGTTAAATCTTTTTCGTGTGTAATACCATCCGTATTTACATCCCTCTGTATTTACATGTTAGGCAGTCTTTTCATTATGTTTTATGAAATCTCTTAAAAATAGGTGTCTCTATCTCTCTTATTGCGTGTAAGAATGTTAACTGCGAGCAGATGATATAGATAAGCCGCTTTGTTTGTTAAGCAATGCAAAATTCTCTAACTCTCTTAATCTCTGCTGTTACAGGTCTTCCGACTTCATGGTCTATTTTAACGATGCCGTCCTTTGAAGCCACATCCGGGAAAGAAGAGTTTATACCGCCATGTATCTTAATAGAAAATGGAATCTCGCTAGAAGGATCATATGATTATTGTTATGTGTAAATCCGCTTTTTGCACCTGCGAGTTTCGACAAATGCAAATGTCTCAACGCATCTGTGTCAAAAGTCCATTTTTACGGAGCAATAAATATCGCCAAACTTTTTTTGTTTCTCTTTCCACTTCTGAACCAATAATTAACCTTTGAACGATAGACAAATAAACATGAGAGTTTAGAGTCTAAACGACCCCATTAACAACCAAATGCTTTGCATCTAGTCGGCGAAGTTTTTGACTGGATAGATGCCTATCGCATTGGGTTTAATAGCGTAGCTAGTGACAGTTTCAGCCCATTTACTGCCAGAAAATGCCGGTAGGTGACGCTAACAGGAACAAGACATGCAACCCTTTACGGGTGTCACTCGTTACTCTATTTCTAGGAGTCAAAAGCGTCCTCATTTCATCGCTCTGTGCCTCCAGTTGTCAAAGCCAAAGGACGTCGCAACCCTATGTGTCGTTTTTAGCCACAGGGCAAAGGGAGGAAATCACGAGCTCTGGAAAATCAATGACCTCTGAAGGCAGTGTCCTCATGGAAAGCGCACTTAAGAGATTAATGAGCGAGTTAATGGGTATAAAGCCATTTCCCAATTAGGAGGTCAATGATAATTTATGATTCGTCCGTGACTACCCCGGTCGACTGAAGAATGGAGACAGATAAGTTAGTACGAACGTTTGCGTCTCGAACAAAAGAGGAAGGCGATCGGCGAGATATATAAATACACAGTTGGTGCAATTAAAATATTACTCGATCTCTTTCTGTTTTTCAATTACGCAATGGAGGAAGAGTAATAAGATAGAGACAAATCAAACTCACGTCAGTCCTTTTATCGGAAGGCCTCTTGCATGGGAATCACTTTTGCGTGATTCTAGCCGAAGCAGCTACTCTTCCCACGCGAGGATGGCAATTTGCAATTTCAGCGGTCGTTCTTGATGAATGCGTAACGAAGAATAAAATAGTCCATTGCTGGGATTTGAATCGCAGAGGGCATATGTTCATGCAATCTGAAACTGAAAAATTAATATGTCTGTGATTCATGAAACCATTTCCGGAGTTACCCAACTCTTAACTATCACTCATAACAAGCTATGTTCTCAGTGGCACTTGTTTACATTAATACATTTCTTTAATTACTTTTACTGCCCCCGAGTATGTTCATACACGTATTCTTTCCTTAATCTCTTGAGTTCAAAGGTAATTTCTAAAGGGCAATTCCAATAATAAAAATAATTTTCTTTTGATTTTAATGCTGTCTAAATTAATGACCGATTTCAATCTACTTTCCTTAATTAAAAAAATATTATCAACATTTAACATCGTAGCTTAAATAATGCGTTGATAATTTTTTTAATAAGTAGAGACCTGCGCTGAACTGATTTTTGCAAGGCATTAGCCTGAAAATTCCCTTTTTTGTTTCTGTCAGCCTCATTATAACCAACTTGATTGCTCCACCCCGTGTAATCTTTTATATCAATTCCTGTGAGAAAAAAACTAAAATATATATAAAATAAATAGTAAAGAGTTTAGAAAGAAAATTGGCTTAATCTTCAATATACGTTAGAAAATGTTTCAAAAACGCGTTGTTGTGAATTTTTCTTTATATTGTCATATGAATGGTTTAAATAAAAAATGTTTCACCTTACTTCCTGGCCTAACTAAAAAAGCTAGAGGCTCACCTCAGCACGAGTATAGCTCTGCTTAATTTCCTAAGTTCCGAGAAAAGCTCTACTTTCATTTAAAATTAACTCATTTTATCCTTTATATCCCGACTGTACTTAAAGGTACTGCTTTAATCACACTTATGTCTTCGTTTTCCCTGACAGTATTCACAAGAACACGAAGAATATAGTTCCGACAGCGAGCTATGGCATCTGAAGGCAGAAATTAAGTTTTTTAACTAACTATTAATTAAATTAATTAGGTTATTTTACCTAATGTCTTTTCCTCTTTCCTGAGGTTACTTATCTAATAACGCAAAAATAAAATTAATATGCTCCTGGTAAGTTATTTCCTGGGTTAATTCGGGATATAAAGGGTTAACTAACGTTTTTCAAAATTTATGTATAGTATTTTTCGATTACAAATTGAATTGCAAAAATACAAATTATGTCTTGAAGCGAATTTAAAATTACTTTGAGTAATGATAAGGGCACTTACATTTTTAGAAGTAAATGAATAATCATAATCCATTTTAATTCTCTTGAATGATTATTTATTACACTAGACTTGCATTTCACAATACTAAAACACAAACATGATGGAATGATTTCCCTTTTGAATCGGAATCACGCATTTTTAGAATCCGAACAGGTTCACTTTTCTGGTAGAACAGCACAACATTGGGCTTGCTGAAGAGATTGAATTACCACACGTTCGCGCGAATCGTCACACAATTTAACATCCTTAAAAGAAAATCATAAAAGAATAAAAAGCTACATCGGAATGAAGACTGCACATTTAAGAATTACAAAACAGCCTAGAATGTTACACATTCTTTTCCTAACTTAAAACAAACGAAATTTGCACTTGACAGAAGAAAACCATGTAAAAGATTAGAGTTTAGATTACACCCACTCTCACAAAAATTGCTAGTCAGCAAGAAAGGGAAATAATAAATAATTAGGGCCCCTTTCACATTTGTCGGTTTCAACCGGCCGTGAGCCTTTTGGTGGTAAACTGAAGAAATGAATGGGATCTTATACACCAGCCGGAACCCGGTTTCCTGCCGGCGCTTGGCAACTTATACGGAATTGGGTTATTTTATACTGCATCTATCCCATAATAAAAGTAGCAAGTGAATATTTAACGGGAATTATTGGCGAATGCAGCTGTAAGTTATGTTGTAGCGCACAATTGCGAAACCAATGTTTCTATGACATCTGTCATTTGTTTTGACACATCCTTCATTTTTTAGGTTAACCTAATTATTACGAATTATAACGGTTATACGGTTATTTTTCTAATTTCATACGCTGATCGAAATCGTTTTATTTCAGTTGAATATTAAACCATTGTAAAAGTAAGATGAAAAAAAGAAAGTTTTCAAGCAAAGAGCGAGTTGCGATTGTCCAGTTCTTGATACATCCAAAAGAAAAACGAAAAGTTGCAGGACGGAGCAATTACGTTAGTTGCAAAACAATTTAAGTGCAACAGAATGACCTATGATGAATGAAACTATCTGAACACTCAAAATAAAAATTAGGAGTAATATTTTGAATTTAGTGTTTAATTTAATCTAGTTTTTTGATAATAAATTTTGCATTCTATATTTACTTTCTTTTGCTGCTATTACTATGGGACAGAGGTAGTATAAACATTTGCAATGCTAAAAATTATTACACTGGCTTCAAAATTCTTATTTAGAAGGAACATGTATTATATAAATGTGATAAAAAAATCTATCAAAACCTTTAAGTATTTGTTATGTAATAAATAGTTGCATTTTCACTACTTTTGAGTTGTTTTTCGTTTTTAAATGTCGTATAACCCTTTAAGTTTTTAAACATAAACGATTAAGGTTGAAAAATAAGCGTCTGTTACCTCCGAGTCACAGCTAACATTACTTACGGCTGAATGCAGTTCCTAAAATTAGTGTTTTGCCCCTGAATATTATGTTTCAACCGGTTGTGGAGTTCATCAAAGGATGCTACAGACATTCGGAAATAATTGAAGAACTTATTTTCGTCTGCTCGTAGTTCTTCAAAAAGTGAGGCGAATATACCATTCTCATCTCTTCTTTGATTGATAGGGTCAGATTTCCATAGGGACAACCTAGGCCATGGCCTAGAACACAGCTGTCAGAGAACGCATTTACAGAAGAAATAACATGGTCGTTTAATATAATGGTCTTTTTAGTATTATTTTGAAAAAGCCAAATAAAATCATGCTTTTTTAAAATTTACATTCCTTACATTAAATATATTGAGCGATTTGTTTTTTGTCATCTGTAGACCCTTAGCTTCTTTCAATTAAATAGATTTAATAAAATCTATCCTCATCAATAACCTTTTAAGCATATTCACAGATGAAAGCGCGAACGAAGAAGTTCTAGTAGGTATTTCAGACGATTTCAAAACATTCGATAGAGTATTTTTGCAGGTGTCAATATTATGTTATTTCATAAATAGTGTAATTTCGAATTAAAAAACTTCATATGCTTCGAAAATTTTAAAAATGTTATTAAGTGTTTTAAAATAACTGTATATTAAATTGAAAATTATATATTAACTTTTTTAAGAGGAGGCGCAGGATATGCTTCGGCCTAGAGAATAGAATTGTGTAAATCTGGCCCTGGTAACGATGATTTCGATTCTGTCTACGGCTGACCATATTGCAGCTACTTGCTTCCGATCCATATAGAAATGGCTATAGGTAGGGTTGCCATAACTCCTAAGCATTGATACGAGAATTTTAAGTGCTAAATAAATAAAACATGAAAAAATGGATAGGTAATGGTTTATTCTACTCCGATAAAAAAATCAATTAAGTTTCAGCAATCTAATAAAATGAACGCGTAAAATAAGAAAAAAAAAATGCGAAGCCTATCCTTTTTAGCCCAGTCATATTTTAAAGTTGTTTTTGCTTTTTTTTTCATTTTTTTTCTTTCACATAATTATTCTACGTGTTAGCAGACTACGACAAAGCAGAGAGTCAATACGGCCGGCGAGAAATCTACAAATGTGAAAGCAACCATGACACGGCCGGCTGAGACCGGCAACTGGGAAAGGGGCCTAAATGTTCATTTTATAAAATCAAGCAATTAAATATTATTCATCTTCTTCTAATACTAGCCATTTATTTATGAATACAATCCGGAACATTTAATTCAAATTCGGAGAACGCCGGAGCTGTTCATTCAATCCGAGACGTCGGGGTCACCTAGTCTAGCATTTGATTGCACGTTGTTGTGATGCCACGTCCTTTATCCTGCTGCAAAATGTTCAGTGAATTTAAATTGGCGCAGTGCATTTAACGTGCTTCACGTGAGCATGAGCTAGTTAGATTAGCGCCCCATTTTGAAACTACAAGAGGCCCATTTTGGGGCGAATCGTCCTAAGTTTGTACCGTGGTCAGATGACAGAAGTGAGCATGAATTGTCTCCATAAAAATTACCCCCTTGCAATACGACTTTATTTAACCTCTTAATTAGATGCCACCACCCATTTGGGATATTTTTTATTATTTCAATCTCTTTAAGTTGGTAAAGGATACTTGAGGCATTTAAGCGTATCGAGGTGATTTTTGTATTTAAAATCAATTGTTACGTTGACTTAAACACGGATTTCAATAGCAAAACTTCTGTAATTCGATGCGTGTGTCAGAGTCGCCATTGTATGTTAAGGGGTTAATCTGATTAACAACGCTGTTATTCAAATATGTAACAGAGATAAGTGGTAAAAATTAATGTAGAGAATAATTATCGATGATCTCAATTTGGTTAGATATTATACTGAGAGTCTGATGGTTACCGCGTCTTTTTGAATGTCATATTCATGGTTGTAAGTTATATCAGGAATATGCCCTGCATGGTTATAAAGATGTGGCCTTTTCAACATACAGCATGGAACTGCTCTTTAAAACATTAACATCCACTTAAAAATGCTGTAAAGTGACTAAAATGCCCTGGAATTAAGATTTGAGCCGCAATTTCTTGAGGGAAAGATCTACGCGAAAGAAAATTTATGAGACATTTCGAAGTCTAGATCTTACAGTTTGACACTCTGGTTTTTGTCAAGGTCATTCGAATTATTACTCTTCTCAATAGGCAAGCAAGCGCTTCAATCACTAGACCACGACGGGCTTCCGGAGTTGCGAAACACTCACTGCATGTGTTTTCACTGGACAGAAAAGTTAATGCAAAATCAATTTTTTAAAGCAAATTTTAGACAGTTGTAGGTTTTACTTTGTGAAAGAAAACTTCACAGGATACTTCTTTGTTTTAGAAACAGAAGGTCTGTGTGATTGATTTAATAAAAAAAAGTATATGGAACAATGCTATTTTTAAACATATATAATAGTAGAAGGGATTATTTTTGGAACTTCCGATTGAGTTTAGTAAACTGTTATTTAAAATTGAGAATTTATTCTTTACATAGACAAAACATCGCGAAATGTTTTTAATATTTTTTTGAGAATTTATAATAACTAATAGAACATGTGACATATTACTCTTATTTTACGCTCGACCTGCCCCATTTTCATGTAAATATATTCAAATTTGAAAAAAAATTCAAAAGCCGAATTGTATGTACAAATTTAAACGCGTAGAGATCAGGATCTGTAAATGGATTTTCTATGAAGAGACGACTAAATTAGAAGGACGAGTAAGGATATGTTTTCAGATTTTCATTCCAAAGCAAGGACAACATGTATTAATATTCCAAACAATGGATCCTATCCTCATCTGTAGAATTCACTAACTCATATTTCAACTACAGAGAAATCTCTCTAAACGGCTGCTTTTTATTAATATTAATCCGCCGGAGGAACCGACCAGATAAGGCTATACACACCCCTCTCGGCTGAAAGAAGAATACAGATAGAAAGGACAATTAATACACAAAATATACTAAAAAGTCTGCAATGAATGTCTTAATGGCTGGATGCGTGAAAAGTCTTCCTTAATCAATGAAGATATCATGCCGTCGTTCATGGATAGGGTTGCCATGATTTCAAAGCATTGATACGGGCTAAATAAATAAAACCTAAAAAGTAAGTAGGTAATGGTTTATTTGACTCTGATAAAAAAATCACAATAAAGTTTAAGTAATCTAATGAAATGAACACGCAGAATAATAAAAAAGATGCAAGGCTAATCCTTTTTAGCCCAGTCATAATTTAAAGTTGATTTTACTTTCTTAATGATATCGTTTTCTTTTTCCACATAATTATAAAATTGGACGCAAGTCATTTTAAAATTACAATAACGTAGTTTAGGGAGAAAACAAAACGGGACAAATAGTAACATTGAACTGAGTAGTGAAATACGGTGACAGCTCCGTATATACGCGATGTATGGCAACGCTATTCATGGAGGATCTTCCTAATTTTCATGAGTCGTGCCAAGGATCTTTTGTTTTGAACAATATTTGCGCATCAGGTCTATAGGTTTTCAGAACTGGACTTTATGAAATGAAAGGGTTTTGTCACTGGGCAGACTGTTGCGTAGTGGTCTGACCCCTCTCAACTTTTGTTTGACACGGAATTTTTGGTCCATAAACATAATTTTAAAATAACCCCGAGTTTGGTCGCTTGTTCTACTTCAATGAGATACATTCTTTTCGTCGCTCCTTTACATCTGTACCTTTTATTAAGAGAAAGGGGAGGAAAGAAAGAACAAAAAATCATACACTCAAAAACAACACTGGAAATTAATTATTATGGGCATTTAATAGTTCACTTGTGGCTCCCAGGCGCTGATTCGGACAAAGAAGCTGCTGATATGGGTTGCGACCATCAGCAAATGAGGCTCAACAGACTTTAAGAAAAATAGATTATATTATTTCTCATTACTCAACAACTACCGACCAAATGATTAGGAATTTATTTTTCCAATTAGTCAAAAAAATAAAATGGAGAAAAATTACCTCCGATAAAGCTGAAATATCCAAGCAAACACAAATTGCATCTATCAATTGTAATTAGAAATGTTCGAATAAGGTGCTTTTTAATTTAGATTATTCTTAAAATTCGCTTTATCAGATATTAGGGCTTGTTTAAATACGCATTTTGTACTTCCAAACATGAAACCCCTTTAGAGCGACCACCCCTATCACTGGCCCTATTTCCTTGAAACGGTGAGCTGCCGCTGTAGAGAGATTTTACTGTGTTACGAATACACAATCTCAATAGAGTAGAGAAAGGTAATCTCAATAGTCTTGCACGGCACTAACTTTTGAAGCCTTGCTCGACCTTCAAATATTTTCATTTTTATTGCCCGGGCTTGACGTTAGCTATTCTTTCTTGATTCCTTTTAAAAATATTAAAAAATAGTAAATAAAGAATGAAAATTTCTCTAACGTGCTTTTCACATAAAAAAAATTATAAATTGTGATGTTCAGTGGGTCTTGTTAAAATTAGAAATAATTTTACCTCATTTAAATAAATGAGGTCTTCTTAAACTTTTCCCCCCTGCGATCCCTGTTTTTGCAAGGAACTTTTTCAAAAATTTGGCGAACCCTCTTCAATCCAAAAAATTTGACCGCTTCGCCAAAATTGTAAAATATATAAGAAACGAAATTGAATTGAAATCTTGAATGAAATGTTTTTCAAGATGATTTTCTTATCCCTTTGCGGACAGATACGGCGTATATAGTGCGCCAGTGGGTATGTACCATAAGCTGAATAAAAACTATCGAAGGTGGAGAGCTCACCACTCCTCTAACCTCATATTAACATTCTTAATACTTGCTCCGATAGTTTCCATTGCCAATGAATCAGTCAATTCAGTCTAATCGCGCTTTAAAGGGCATGACTCGTTATTCATAATCCAACCTGAAACGGCGGGAAATTATCCCTACAGAGCAATATTCGGCTGTTTTGGAAGAATTAAACGAGAAAATAATACTGAGGTTGAATCGTGTCTCGATGGATGAATGACAGAGTACAGCGACTTTGAAACCGATTCTGAGACTGACACGGAGGACAATCCAGTCCACGAAGAAAATAGCGACTCAAACTCGAACACAAATATTTGCATCATCCATCCATTCAACCTCTAATGTTATTATACCATAAAAATAAAGTTGCGTATTATTAAATAAGCGTAGAGTTGGAAAAAACGGGATGGCGCATTAAGTCCGCCAACCTGACCTGAGTGATCTAAAATGTCATCTGTCTACAAAGGGTTGACCATTTTTACTTACAAATTTTAAGAAATTGAAAGAATCAGGTCCTATCAGAGTATCGGAAACCACAACAACATTTTTCTTCGTGCCCCCATTTAAGGTCACCGTTGATAGTTTGAGAAACATTAATTTAAATTAAATTATTTCAACGTATTTCTTTCTCCAAAGTATCAAAAACTTCCAGCCCTATCCAACTCATATACGTAGTAATTAGGTCTGAATTCGAAGTCTGCCTCGGATTTCTTCGAGCCTCCCTGGCACAAGCAGATTTTTGTCAGATTTAATATCAAGATGATTTTCTTAACTGTTTTTACTTACAAATTTTTAAGAAAACGAAAAAATAATCCCCTGTTAAAATATCTGAAACCACAACATTTTTCTTCGTGACCCCATTTAGGGCCCGTTAAATAAAATTGTTTCATCGTATTTCTTCCTCCAAAGTGTCAAAAACTATCACCCTGATCCAACTCGTATGAGTGATAATTAGGCCTGAATTCTAAGTCTGACTCAGATTTTTTCGGTCCTACCTGGCACATTCAGATTTAATATGATGATGATTTTCTCAACTATTTTGACTTTCATATCTTTAAGAAATAGAAAGAATAAAGCCCTGTCAGAATTTTGGAAACAACAACACCGTTCTTTATAAACTTATGTATCGACATTTTAAGAAGCAATAATTGAAATAAAATTATTTCATCTTACCTCTTCTCAAAAACTACCACCATCGTATGCCTGGTAATCAGGCCCGCACTGACTCAGAGCTTACGTTCCGATTCCTGCCAGATATCCGCCCGCTCCCCTTTCAGTTTTGACGAGCAGCTGCTCTCAATTGGAACGAAAGAATTTGAAAGCTCATCTTGTGCATGCAAATCTATGACAAGATCTCAACAAGATCTTTTTGCTAAATCTACATTCAAATTAAGTTTTCTATTGTATTCTTAGAATGTATCTCCTAGTTTATCGTTCCAGACAAGTAAAGAAGGCTTGAAGAATAGAACATCTATCTCATCCTTCAAATGCATCCATCATTTTGTTTGTCACCACTTACGGTTGTTAAACAGAAGGCAATTTAGTATCTAATAACAATCACTCTTGAATTTGCAAAACGGAGGTGACAGTCATATACAGGTCATATGCCCTTGAACCTTAAGTTTAATGAAAAGTTTAGTGAGGAATAATTCATGTAACTTCACGACCCCTTATCACATGATCAGAGGAATTTTGCCTCAATCCTATTTCGATTTAAACTTTCATCACGTCACGTATGAACCCTACACGACTACCGAAATTCTTATCGCTTTGCACATCCCTCTCATTAATATTTCATACTTTTCCGTATTCGCATTATGCGTCTCTTTGGTCAAGGCCACCGGCTGGAAGATCAAAAATGAGGGTTCGACATGGCTTGAGGAAACTGATCTACACAAGATCAACTCTCGTAGAAGTCGTTCATGATAAATGATGCCAATTCGTTTCCATCGTTTATGCAAACTAGCATCAACTTGTCCTCCCTTTTCGTAACAGATGCTCTTGTAGAAGAATTAGAAATGTAACCCTGTCTTGCGTGCTAGACTTGCGGTTTAGCATGCTGTACTACTTCTGATCCGCTCCAAATGGTTAAAGGAATTCGTCCCTAAAGGGTTGAAGATTGTCAGGCTGAATTTAACGGATATTGACAGTTCCAGCAGAAGATATTACAAGCGTTATGAATTTTCAGATGTAAACAAATTCTGATTGCAGAATGAAAGATGTTTAATGAAGATTGGTTGATTTGTTAGATTAATGTCCTGTTGTGAAGTAAGACGAGAACTATTGGGGACAGACCGCATAATATCCTGTTGTGAAGTTAGACGAGAACTATTGGGGACAAAACCCATATTGTCCTGTTGTGAAGTAAAACAAAAACTACTGGGTACAAACCTCATAACTTTGAACCACGATTTAATGATCAATATGACACATGAGTAAACACCCCATGCTCCAAACTTCTGAGCACCACTGCCAGTAGGGGATGATGGGGTTGATCCGGGCGGAATTAACATTTTTATACATTTGCCAAATAAGGATTAAAAATATCACCAATGTTTGAATGTTATATTAACCACTTAACTGAATAGTTTTCTTTGCTATCTAATAAGATGACCCCTCCTGTTTTGGAAAGGGGCTGTCGTTTTCATTCATCTAAGAAGGCACAGGATATTTAAGATGTTTATGGATCCTACATATTTTTTGTGTCAAATTATAAAGCTAATTAATGATTCAATTTTAGTTCATAAGACTAAAATTTCGATAATTCGATGCACGAGTATTCTCGGGCTGTTAAGTTAAGCGGTTAAAGCTACAAATATTGCTTAATTAATGCATCTATTGAATTTTTAACAATGCCATTTTATAGCGTCGATATTAGCAAATTTGCTTATACTCATTTTTGTCCGAAACAGCCCCATAGAGTTAGATCGGACATGCATAAATAAAATATTTCTAATGTACTTCAATACCTATTTATTTATAATATGCAATATAAATTAAGTGCACAATTGTAGAATATTTAGAAGATTGAAATCGACACCAAAAGACATACATGATTGTCGTCTTTTTGCACATCCAAGCTTTCTAGGTGTCGACAAAAGGGCTTTAATAGAAGTTTCAGGCACTCGTGAAATGTCTTCTACATCAGGAAATGTAAATTGACAAACATTTTATTACGACACCGCAGAAAATTGATTTCAAATTCTTTGTTTTCATACAACAGAACTTTCCCCACATAAAATGCTTTTTTGTTATTAGGTTGCATTTCAAACTCCACAAGCACAAAATCATCACGTTCTGGTGTTTTCTCTAAGCGTGGAAAATTATCAGGATCAATAAAGTTATTTACATCATCTTCCCGTGAAAATTCTAAATCTGATGACACAATATTTTCCCCCACTAATTTCTTACACTTGTGTCGAGATTTCTTCCAAATCTGAGGGTAGGTTTAACATTCTGATTAGACCTACACTTAGACTGTTTTTTCTCTGAAGATTTTGTTAAAATTCTAGTTTTTCCTTTAATACGTCGTCCCCTTCGACTGTTAGTAGCTTCAAAATTGACACATGGTAGAGGTCTAATTTGCTCTGGTGAAATGCGATCTGAAAGATGATAATCAATAGCTGACTCAGAAGCTTTTCCTGCCACATTTTCTTGATCAATTGGCAATGGTCTGTTTGTAACCTCAGAAGAAAGAAAATCAGTTTCATTGAAGATATTTCTATTGTAAGGTAAAATCCCAGTTTTTTCAAAGCCACTTATAATATTTTTAGGACTATAAGCATTGATGTATAGATTTTTTGAAAGTTCAGCTATTTCATGAATGTTGATACGCTGACCTGGGTGGAGCTGAATCCAGTCGTAGAAACTTACTTTCAAAGCAGATTTAAACGGGCTCAATACAGCTACATCCAATGGTTGCAGTTTATGGGAAGTATGTGGTGGGAACGTTAATAGATGTATTCCATTATTCTTGCACAAGTCTATAGTTTCAATATGTAAATGATTTCATGGTTATCTATTATCACCAAACAAGGATCACTCTTGATCATGCTTTTGAAAGTGTTTCATGGATTCACGGAAATTTTCTGCTGTCATCCAACCGGAAGGAAATGAAAGCCCTAAAGAGCTCCAGAAATACCATTTCTCAACATTCTATCATGAAACTTCACTCTTGGGAACACGAAAACAGGAGGTATTTGGCTTCCTGCAGCATTAATGAAACTTAGCATTGTGATATTCTGACCACATTCTGCAGAAAATGTTTGTAAAACTTGCTTCCTAGTATTCCAGATACTTGCTGGAGGAAATTTGAACTCAGAATATAACTCCAAAAGGTTTTCAAAAAATTGATCTACCATTACTTTATTAAATCCAGAAGCTCTTGCCTGGCTACATTTTTCAAGTTGGCGCAATGATAAGTTCTTATTTTTTGCATAAATCTCCAGAACCAATCTTTGCCAGCTTCTTCGTCTCTCACCCAAGAACAACAATTAACTTGGCATTAGCATATCGAGGGTAAGGTTAGGTTAGATTAACGTCCCGCTTTGAAGCAACACGAGGGCTATTTGGGGACGGACCTCGTAATATTTGAATTGCGGTCGAGATGGCGAGGACGACACCTGAGCTGGCATCCCCTCTCCAAGCTTCCGCGCTGCATCAGCGGGAGGGCGTTTGGCCACTACGTATGATTTGGCGTGCAACAGGCTCCATACACGGCAGATCTTCGGTGGTTTCGAACCTGCGACCCTCGGGTCCCGAGGCCGGGGCCTTACCACTAGGCCACGGCGGCCTGCATTAGCATATCCAAAAGCCAATTCTCGGAATTGTACACCTGTGAGGCCATGATTTAATCTTGAACATGTAATGAGATAATTAACTAATGCTTCTGTTTCTTTTACAGAAAATATTTCCCGATTGTGTATATCGTTGAAAGGAATCTGAAATCAGTCTGTATTTTCTCTGTTTGACACACTGGTACTTGATTCACCACAAGCAGATTGAGCCTCCTGAGCAACTTTTTTGCTGCGTGTTCTTGCAACATAATCTTGTAGTGTCGAACGTTTTACATTATAAAGTGCAGCAGCTTTACGAACGCTCAGTCCTTCAAAAATGGCGTTGACAGCTTTCTCAATATCAATTCGTTTAGGTGGAGAGTGATCTGTTTTTCTTTTATATGTTCTCACCATCTGTATCGAAATTCTGAATGTTTATAATTTTAATGGAAATATTAAATCCAAAAGATTTCATTGCTTGATTTTAACACGCCACATTAAATAAATGGCAAAAGTTTTAGCGATCACCTTAAAAATGTACGTGATCGACGTTATGGACAGCCCTATATTATATTAAAATTATAATTGTTTATAAGACATTTATTTTTTTCGTTCGTTATTTTATTAAAATTCTTGCATATGGCAAAAATTTGGGGCTGTTTCGGAAAGTAAAAATAAGCGTCCAAACAAACCCCTACTTCCCTCTCCGAAACAACCCCATCTTACACCATTCTGAAAAATCTTGTTATATAAAAACAATGGTCTGAACATGGTTCATGAAATTTACAATAAACATGATATGATATTATACATCATTGTTAAATATAAAAAGATTAAGATTCCTTGATTCATTATTAAACACTCACCTTTATAAACAGTTTTCAAAAATTTAATTTCGTGGTCAATTTTGATTATATTTGAAAAAGGGGGTTTTGTGGATTTTCAGCAACAAAGGCTATTATCTCCTATTCATTCCAAAGTTCTTTTCAATCCGTAATCAAAAAAGAAACGAAAATTGCCATCAAAAGATGGGCTAAATTATTGCCGATCTGATTCGGACAAGAGAAAAAAAATGGCGCCCTCCTAGAAAGGCCTCCATATTCTTTTTTCCCCATATGTGCTTTTAGTAAACACGGCAAGATTTCTTCGTGGTCAAAATTAGGATTACGATTTTTATTTAAGTCGCCATTGATCTGACGCTCACATGAAAACATAGTTGCTGATGGGGTATATTAGTGCCATCTATGGGAATTTTTTTCAAACATTCACAAGCATTTCGTTTGATATTAATCGATTTGTCCGAAGCAACCCCCGTTCTAAATAGCCCCACTCAGGGCCGTACCGAGGGGGTGGCGAGATTGGCCCCCGCCAATGGCGCAGGCAGAACGGGGGCGCAAAATTGACCGTTTCAAAAACTTAGTTTAAGAGTTAGATTGGTACGATCTGCTGTGAAAATAAAAAGGAATTTGAGAATAAGTCTTCAGTGGCTCATAAAACGTTACAGGAGTGGCTAGTTGTTTTGTCCAGTGGTCAAGTTGTCTGGTTGTGACCCCTTACAGAGAGAGAGAGAAAGTGCCTGCGCCTTTTCTTTTAACTTTGAGTTTCTTGCTGCCGCAGGAAAAAAAGGGTCCCTCCAGCAAGGCGAAAAGGGTCCTCATCCTTATTGGACGAGTGGTCCTTTGGTGTTTCTTCAGTGGCAAGTAATACGATAAGTAATTCTATCAAAATAATACAGTACATCTATTTAAAAAGTAAATTTATTTCAAGTAGTAAAAAATGAACAAAAAATTAGACTAAAGAAACTGGAAAAGCAACGAGAATGGCAGCATTTCACTACAACAAAAGAAGGTTTTATATTGTAATAATCAAAATAAATTTTTATATCATTTTTTTTAACATAAGAGAAACATTAAATTAAACATTAAGATAAATATTAAATTAAAGATTTGACGAATCATTGAAATTGGTTTGACTTTCAATCCAGCATTATTGTAAATTATACATAAAAATATTTTTTTGAAAAAATTGAAAAATTGAATTAAGAAAAAATTACGACAACTAGACTGTTATCATTTGAAAGATAATTTTTTTGAAATATAAGACGGTGTAGAAATTATTTTTAAATGATTATATTTCCGGTTATTATCGCTGAACCCCCCAAAAAAATTCTTTCTTAAGTTTTAATTAATTAAAGTTTTAAAAAACTCACTAAGGTGTACTTTGCCACCTTCCATAGTAGGTTTGTACCAAATTTGGCAACTCTATGCTCAACGGTCTGTCTTGTAGAAAGCCAACAGACAGTCTCCTATGCATACACGCGCTTTTATTAATAGTAAATATATGCATACAAAAGTATGATTACAAACAAAATATAAAATTAACATTATAGTATTTCGTGTTAGAGTTTATTGCTTAAAAAATCTAATGTAACTATTCTACACCAAATTCATGATCTCCTTGATTTTACTTGTCTTGATAATTGTAACTGATTTAGCCATAAAATTTTACTTTCCAATAATGTATACAAAGATGAATGTTATTTGTCTTTTTTAAAAAATCGACATTGTTGCTTGATATTGATGAAATTTGGCGCATATGCTCTTCAAAACAAGAGTAGAATCACTATCAACTTTTAAGAGCTCAAAAGATAATTAAAATTTCAGTTAATAAAAAATTAGGAAAGATTTTGCTGTCTTTTCGCCATATTTTTCAAAATTATCATCTAAAAAAATGATTTTTTACGTCATTTTAAAATTCAAAAAAATATCTTTTTAATGATGCCAGTTTAAAAACTGTACAATTTTTTTCTTTAATTTAAAGAAATTTAAAAAATGTATGATTTGCAACAATACTCTTCAATTTTAAAATGACAAACTAATTTCCTTATTTAATCACATTATCCGTAATTTCCTTATTTTTATATAATCGCATATGTAATCACATGATCCCAGCATGGAAAAGTTCACGGATGAGAATCTGCCGGATAAGTAAGCAGGTTCTCGCTCCAATGGTGATGTGGCTCTTAAGGCCCATCTCCGATGACGGGTCGTATCCCGGTAAAATGGGGGGTCGTCGCGTGTGCCTCTCGTAATTGGGGCTGTTATGCGGGGACCACAGTGCCCGATGAAGTCGTGGCGGACGGTCATGACGAAAACTAATAATTACTCAATTACTAGATATTAATCTATTTTCTCCTTTTTCTTATTCCGTAAATAGGCTTTTGAACTCGTAAGATTTTCATTTTTCAAACGAACTTGATGAAACGAAATTCTAGAATATTCTTATATTTGTGTTTTACGCCATGACCAAAATCACTTTTGAGTACCCCTAACTTGTCCCCCGCGTACTCCCAGGTGTACGCGTACTACAGGTTGGGAACCTCTGATCTAGAAAAAGTCATTTGATATTAATGAAATTTCAATTCAGCTCATATATACTCAACTCTTAATTTCTTTTATTTCTAATTAGTAATTTATGTACTATACACTGTACATAATGCAAAGCAAATAAATTCTCTTCTTTATTATGCATCACACAAAAGCCAATGTTCAATAGCTGCAATAAGCAATTAGATATAGATTTTGTTTCATTTTCTGTCTTTTAGAAAATATGTGCAATTTGTACTTTATTTGATGATACATTTATTTTGTTGTGTACAGTATTTTTCATGAATATAGTTCATTAAAGTATTTTTTAATAATGCGTCATTTTTACTGAAGCTATTTAATAAATCATAAAATATGCTAAATTTGTGTTTAAAAATATTTGCAGGAATGTAGTTTTTTCTGGTAGGGCTTAAATAGAAGGTATCACCTCGGTACGGCCCTGTCCCCACTCTCCCCAACGTTTTTTCTGATTCTCACGGTGTATCAGCACACACATTTGGTGGATCTATGATACGTTCGAAACTAGGTATCCTTTTATGGACACTGCTGAGAGGTCAATAAGATCCATGTTAGAAAGAAATTAAACTTTTAATGTAAATTCTATATTTTTATTGTGTATTCCGAATGAACTTCTTGAAGTTCCTTACTTATTGTATATTTGCTCGCTCTAGGCTTCGGAGCCAAACCGTCCTCTCCAACCTGTATATGCAGGAAAATGATGATAGATGTCTGCAACTGGGAGATGATGGCGGTGTTTTCTTCTGTTTGGATTGGACTGATTATAAAGATTAAACAGATTCTCAGTTTAATGCAAATGGGAGCATCGATCCGTTTTTATGTATGCGAAAAGAATATACGCAGGAGAATAAAACACAAAAATAGAGACTTCGCAAGTCTGATTGTTGAATCCATGCACGGATATTTTTACAGTGGTCCAAAACACGAAATATTTGAAAGTTTCTTATGCTACCAGAAACATAAAACTGTCAGTCAAGCAAAGTTCGTTTCAACACATATTAACTACTGTGGGAAACTACCAAGTAATTTTAAAATAGACACGAAAACTTCAGTCACTCTAAGGACTTAAGTATAGTCTACAATCATTCCATAAAATGATATTTTAAGTAACCATTTCGAAATCACACCGTGCGCAAAGTAGAAACTGGCTAAAAATACAGTATCCCTGTTCAGAACGCTGTAGATGAAAAAAATCAGTGATCAAAAGAGCACTAAATCCCTCTATGGTATGCATTTCAGAACATGAGAAAACGAATGATATAGGAATACAAAAAAAGTGAAAAGCAAAGAAATAAGTGGTAAAAATTCCCATTCTTCACTTTAGAACTCTTTGCCTTTACTTACAATAATTAAATTGACATTTGAAAGTTTATGGCATTTTTCTTAATTTCTGTTCTAAACCTATAACAATTATTAATTATGCATCACTAGTTTGACTGAATGATTATATGACAGGAATGCTCATCTGTCGTCTCCTATCGTTTATAGAACTTCTTAATAACTTTTATTTAATTAGACATATTCATATTTGTAAAGATAGAATTTTGTAATCCATATTTTACTCGTTTTCTGATGCACTAGAGTTTATAGGATTACAACAGAAATTCATCGCCTGGTTTGTATTATCGATGACAGCACATTATTTTAATATTTTCAGAACATAATAATCAGCTAATCGATTAATGTAATTAAATTTCAATTTCGGTTAATTATGTTCCGAACTACTGGCGCCATCTGATAGTCGATTTCAGGAAAAATATTTCAATTATTTATAAATATTTTTATAATGAACAATAAATTAAAGACTAAAAAAGTAGAAAATAATTTAAATAAAAAAATCTACTCTTTAGTATACGAATATAAAGGTATTTTAAAATTCTTTTCATCATTCATTTCCTAATGTTTTTCTTTTCTGTGCTCAGAATAAAGATAGTTTCATTCGAACGCCCAGATAGTATAAGCTTCCACATCATCCGGAATTTCGACTTTCTCAACAAGTCTATGACAAGCAATGGTATAATGCAGCTTTTCTGTAATTACGAATCCGTATATTTTAAATGAATGTTCATCATTTTTCTTCAAGGGAATCAATTTATACTCACATGACGTCCGAACCGTCGGACCAACTTAATTTTGGAATAGCTCATTATCATTTGGAATCATAAAGAGCATTGCTCATCATTCGCCATGTTATTTTTTTTCCACACATCTTGCCACATTTTTGAATAATAGCATCGCTATTGAGATTAATTTTTATTTTAATCAATTCAATTTAGGCTCATGTGATACACATAAAATACTTTGCGCCAATTTAATTTTGGAATTCATTTCCCATCTTGCAGGAGGAAAATGGACGTCAAGCCACAGCACAGCGTAATACAACGTCAACGTCAATGAAGTTCGTTCACTAAGGTTTCTGTAATTAAAAAAATGCGGGGTCATCGAAACGTTGTAAAATGCATAGTTATATGTAGTTGTAGACTATGTACAAATGTCACAACTGAAAAAACAAGGAAAGAACCGAAAGTTTGTCTAAAATTTGTATTCTTAATCCCAACGCTTTGCAATAAAGTTCGTTCAGTAGAAAGAATGAGAATATTCCAACCGTTTCGCGCGCAATTCTGAGTCAGTGACGTCAGAGGAAGCAAACAGCATAAAAGGGCGAGCAATTCGCGATCGTTATCAGTGCTAAGTTGTAAGCATGGCAAGGGGACGAGCTACTGACCTTGCAGTACGCAATCAAATCATACAACAGCACCAAAATGGTATATCTCAGCTCCAAATTGGCCGAATGTTCCGCTTGGCACAATCTACAGTGTGTTTTATTATAAAACGTTTCACTACAACTGGAAATAGCCGTCCAGGAAAGGCTCCCGGTCGGAAGCTAACGTTGTCTGATCGGGAAATACGCCTATTTCGTCGACATATTCGTAAAAATAGGCACATGGCAGTCGCAGACCTAGTCACATGGGCAAGATAAAGTTTTGTAAAGGCCATTTCCGAAGCATCTACGCGTCGATATATCAAAAGGTGTGGCTATGCATTCTTCAAAGCGAGACGTAAGCCATTTCTCACTTCATCGAATAAACGTCGGCGTGTTGCGTGGGCCAAACTCACCTCAGATGGACTCCATCTCAGTGGGAAAAGGTACTGTGGACAAATGAATCCATATTTGAGGTTTCATATAGAAATATTGGCCGAAAGGCTCTTAGGAAGAAGTATGAAGCAAACGATCCATCCCATCACAAGGGCGTAGTTCATAAAGCAAGCTTTGTGATGGTGTGGGGTTGCTTGGCAGCGAATGGGGTTGGCAATTTGCATTTTTGTACGGGTACGATAAAGGCTCCAGACTATATACTTGTTCTTGAAGTGAATCTACGTCCATCAATGCAGAGATTGATTGGCAGAAAACGATATCTTTTCCAACAAGATAATGAACTTGAACTTGAATGATAGGAGTTATGGGATTTGAAGCAACAAAGGCTGTAATCCCCCAAGATAATGAAGGTCTCATACGACGTATATAACAAAAACATGGCTACGTACGAAACATGTCCCTGTTTTAGAGTGGCCAGCAGCAAGCCCGGATCTCTCTCCTATAGAGAATATTTGGAGAATTCTTAAGAGGAATATGGCCAAGCGTCGTCCCCGAAATATACAACAGTTACAAGATTATTTTCAGAAGGAATGAGAAAAAATTTCTACAGACACATTGAGCCGTTTAATGTCGTCCATGCCCAAACGTCTTGTTGCGGTTATCCGCCATACAGGTGACGTCACCTCTTGGTAATCGAACCGAACGAACATTTTTGACTTTAGTTGCGCAAGGAAATACACTTGCATCGTTTATCATAACTATCTGTTTTGTTGTAAACTAACACAAATGCTGTTATAATGTTGTATTCAACGTATCAAATGTTAATAAAACGTTTCTTTTGCATATACGTTTCTTTTTTTTTCTCAATTTCCTCATTTCAAGCTATTTCTTACGTGAACGAACTTCATTGACGTTGACGTTGTACAATGTGCAGTTAGATGTCAGATGACATGCGTAGTTATGTTTATCTTGTGACTGTGACGACACGTGCATTTATTCCATTAAAGATACATTTGCTTGCTTTATTTTCTTATTTAAATGTGCAGTAAAGGCCGTGAAAAGTTTTTTCAGACAAAAGCAGGGACATTTTTAAGGTGCGATGGTCTAAAAAAGTATTCACTTTTATTCATTGCTTTTCAATTTTTGAATACAGTAAAATATTCCGATCGCAAAACAGTAAGCAAAACGAGAAGTGTGTATAATTAAAAGATTTCACATGAGGATTGAAAAATATGACTGGAATAAAAGCGATACGATTCTTAATTTATCGTTATCTCATGAGATAAAATTAACAATGGAACGGTAGAACTTCAATTGTATGCTAAACACTAATTTATAACCAGTGATAAGTTGTTTGAAAAGTTTTTGTAAACAACAGTTCGTGACGTATTAGTACAAGTTTCTTTTGAAAGAAATATAAATGAAATTCTTCTTTGGTATAGCTGAATTTTATTAGTACGTGGAAATACTATACATAAAATACAACTTATTTACAAAACAATATATTTTTCATTACACAATGAGAAATTTATTGACACAGCTATAAATTGCATAAATGGGACTGGACTTCGAATAACTCGTAAGCCACGCCTTTCTGCTTTAAATATCGTTTATCTGGCTTAACGTCGGAACACGCAAAACGCAGGAGCTATTTAGATGTAAGTTATGGACAGTTCCTTAAAGACACAAACCATGTGAGTCGGTTTGTTAAGATATTCGATCTACGTGAAGAATGTAAACCATTGTTTGATAAAAGAAATAGTATAATTACAAAAATGCTTTCTTTGCAATGTAATTAAAAAGAATAAGAAATTTAATTTGTATCACTATGCACGAGAAATGAATGATAAATTAGATTTTTAAAACAAGTTTATAATGGAGCATAATATATTCTTTTCACTTAAATCTTTCTTTATTTATTTTTACTTTGCTCTTTTTAAATCACAATAACATTTCATCGCATTTGGCTTGCTCTTGAATCTACTACTATAAATACAAATATGTACAGTAGGTATACAGGGTGTCCACTCTAAACGTGGGCCAATAGCTAATTTCTAAACCGTTAGGGATAAGCATATACCTCCAATTGGGAATAATGCTTTAAATTTTATGTTGTTTGAGTCAATAAATGTACTGCTGAAAAAATTACGAAGTCCAAACTTTTATACAATCCCCTAGTCCTATTTGTCGTATTTAGAAAATAACCTCGACGCACTGTTGCATCTGGCTAAGTGCTCTCTCCCCCTTTTCTGATAATGGATTCACCACCCCGTCTTTGGCTGCGCATGCGCCTTATGGGCGAGAATAAGAACGATGGGCTAAGCTTTGGATGTTAAGTGTAAATATTTTGTGGCTACGTTATTAAACATATTTAAAAGCCTATCATCAGCCTACTTATTTTCTGCATCCTGGAGTTTCTACGGTGGCAATGAGTATCAAGTATTCACCACATTTGTTTGGTAGGATGCCAGCCAGGATGTAGAAACCGTCGATTTCTTAGGCTGATTGAAGTTAGGCTTAGCAATGGACGTTCTAAAACAGAAGCGCTCAACATTGCGAAGCGCCTTTACGAGGAGCGCTAACAACCTTAACCACTTCTTGCGGCTACCCAACTGAAGGCATCGGATATAGAAATAAAGTTCGAGCAGATCTCCGAACGATTTAAACAGCTGAAGGAATGCGATACGAATCTTCTAGATCTTTTATAAAAATAAAACTGTACTCCAGAAGAATACGAAAAAGACGTGTGAAAGTTACGAAGACAAATTCATTGCTCTGAAAATAAAAGTTAAAAATGCCTTAGCGGGAGACGCTAGAAATGGATCAGATTTGCCCCATTATACGGATACGGCAGCGAAATGCAAACTACCCAAGATTCAGTTGCCCACTTTTGACGGCAACCCGAGAGAATGGTTTAATTTCTGGACTCAGTTCCAAAAGAAGCAGGAGGAAGCCAGTATAGATGACCGTGATAAGTATCAGTACCTCATTCAGAGCACGATGCCCGGTTCAGCCCCAAGGGAGATCGTAGAAAGCTTTCCTGCTACGGCCGAGAATTATAAGAAAGCATTCGAGTACCTCAAGGAGAGGTTCGGTAAAGAAAGTGTTTTGATACAAGTGTATATTAGGGATCTCTTACAGCTCGTCATATCAAAAAATAAGTGTGAATTATCCTCATTATATGATAAACTTCAGACCCGAATTCGGTCGTTGGATTCTTTAGGACTCACAAAAGACAAATACGCGAACATTCTTTTCCCATTAGTGGAATCAACATTACCCATAGACACTGTAAAAATGTTGGACAGACAGCGACATTTAGTTAAAGACACACAAGGTAAGAGTGACTTAGATCTATTAATGGATTTTGTTAGAAACGAAGTGGACAGTGAATTTAGAGTTAAAATAGCTAGAGAAATTTTTAATACTGGAAAAGTAACTAATAAAAAAAGTGTAAGTTAGTATTCTGAATCTAAATCTGTTGAATTGTTAACTACCAATGATAATAATAAGTCTACTGAAAATATTCGTATGTTTAAAAAATTTGATGCTAGCATTTTTTGTGATAAATCCCATGCATATGAGAGTTGTAATGAAGTGTCAAACATGAATGTAGACTGTATGAAAGATATTCTTAAGAAGAAAAAGCCTGTTTTGTGTGCCTTAAGCGATTTCACAGGGCAAACCAGTGTAAATCGGGGCATAAATGTCATATTTGTAAGAAACCACATTTCGTTATTTTGTGCCGGGATTTACCGTCTAATAAGTTAGATAAACTCTCAAATGGAGAGAATGATGGAACCAAAACCAGTACGTTAAACAGTCATGTACAACTCTCTGGTGTATATTTACAAATTTTAATTCTAAGATTATGTAATGTACTGGTAGTATGAAACCTTATATAAGCTCTGATATTGCTCAAAGTATGAACCTATAAGTGAAGTTATTTTAAAGCAATCATTATTTAGTGCTATTGAAACTGATGAAGTGTCATATAAGAATTATGTTATTGAATTGAGTAATGTTGATAATAGTTATAAGTGTAAACTTGAAGTACTTGGTCAAAACCTCATTTGTTCTGAGATTAAACAAATCCCATCTGGTCCCTGGTTAAAAGAGTTTAAAATGCGCAGTATTAAACTTACGGATTTGGAAAACAGCACTCTGAAAGTTGATAAGGAAATTAAGTTGTTAATTGGTGCTGATGTTGCCGGTAAATTGTTTACAGGGAAAATCACACCCCTTAGTCTAACTTGACTGCACTGCATACTCGCTTAGGGTAGACAGCTTTGGGAAAACATTTTGGCAGTGAGCCAAGCGTTGAAATCAAACATTCCCTGATCATTTCTTCGCAGTTAACTCAAACTCAGTACATCAGCTTTGGTGCTTAGATGTATTAGGAATTACGGGTTCTGCGCATCGCCGGACTGCAAAGGAATTAGAAGAGGAAACTACGAAATATTTTAATGAAACTCTTTGCGTAAATGCAGAAGGCAGATATGAAGTCTTATTACCATGGTTAGTAGATAATTTTTCCTTACCTGAAAATAGAAAATTAGCTGAAAAAAGTCTATTGAGTACGAAAAGGAAATTAATGACATCTGGTAAAATAGAAGCTTATGGGGAAGTTTTTGATAACTGGTTGACTCTCGGTATTATTGAAAAAATACCACAAGGAGAAACGGGCCGAGTACACTATTTGCCACATAGGCCAGTTATAAATGAAAGTAACACTACGAGTATAAGACCAGTATTCAATGAAAGTTCACACGCATTAGGTTTCCCATCGTTAAACGATTGTTTGTCCACTGGACCCAATTTGATAGAAATAATCCTAACGATTCTCAATCGGTTTCGTAGGAACTACGTTGGTGTTACGTCAGACATAGAAAAAGCTTTCCTACAAATATCTATTAGGGAAAAAGATCGTGATTATTTACGTTTCTTATGGCTGAGGAAAGATGACTTGGAGCAAGTTGAGGAGTATAGGCATCGAAGAGTAGTATTCGGTTTAACATGTGGTCCTTATTTATTGGCCGCTACACTACAATGCCATTTAAATAGGGTTCAAGATTTGAGTTGCACGTCTGAAATACTTAAGACTGCATTTTACGTTGACAACTGTGTAACTAGTTTAGATTCTGAATTAGAAATGCGAAAGTTCATACTGGAATTCCAAATAATCATGTCTTCTGGCAATTTCAATTTACGAGGTTGGAATTCTAATTTGCATAGTGTAGTGCCTAAATGGGATACATCCACAGATGAAAACGTGTCAGTTTTAGGCCTCGTATGGCATACGGACACAGATACGTTATCTTGTAAAGTGGAACAAACAGTTACCTTAGAGAAACCTATTACGAAAAGATATTGATTCTCAAGTTGATTTTACAAGAAACGTGGAACTTAAAGCTTAAGTGGGATGATACTCTACCAGATGACCTAGTGCGAAAATTTAAATCCTGGTATCACCAGTTGCATTCAATAGTCAATATAAGAGTTCCAAGATGGTTTAAGATTTCCTCAACAGTGGAATCTTTGAGTGCGCATGTGTTCTGTGACGCTAGCCAAAAGGCTTATGGAACATGCATATTTTTAAGAGTTAATCAGGGCGACAAAATAGTAGTTAGTTTAGTACATGCCCGAGTAGAGTTGCACCCGTGAAAACTGTTACTATACCCCGTATAGAACTTCATGCTTGCTTAATTGGGACTAGATTACTATCCTCTGTAATTAATGATCTTAAACTTTACGTTAATATTTATTGTTGGACAGACTCTACTACCACATTGTGTTGGATACAGCGATATCAAA
Source organism: Araneus ventricosus (assembly GCA_013235015.1). Taxonomy (NCBI): domain Eukaryota; kingdom Metazoa; phylum Arthropoda; class Arachnida; order Araneae; family Araneidae; genus Araneus; species Araneus ventricosus. The sequence goes on along the minus strand of BGPR01000004.1, from coordinate 3,134,895 downwards.
ATTGAGGAACTTTTGTTCAAAATCAAGTAAGGGAAATACGTTCACTAATTTGTACCACCGTGTGGCGCCACGTTCTAGGAGCATTTAATGCTGCAGATATAGTATCTCGAGGGTGTTCTGGAGAACAATTATTACAAGGAAAATGGTGGGAGAGACCTTCTTTGTTACGTGACAAGGAGGAGAGTTGGCCAAAATCTGAGGATGATCCAGATGAGGATTTGATTAACTCAGAAAAACGGAAAACTATTGTAACTACTTTAACAAAAAGTGATGAAAATGTTGATTGATATTATATGTTTTTTTCATCTGTAAGGAAAATTGTACGTATGTTAGCTTGGATATTTAGATTTTGTAATAAGTTAAGAAAAATTGCAGTGATTCCTCAAAAACTTTGTCTGTTTTTGAATTAGAGAAAGCAGAAATAGCTCTTATGCTTTTGATTCAGAAGGAATCATTTAAGAATGTAAATGATGATAAACTTAAGAAGCTTAGACCAATAATGGATTGTAATGGTCTAATCCGAGCAAAAACTAATATTTCTAATCGAGATGATAATAGTGACTTTAAGTTTCTTATTATTTTACCTTCTGATCATACAGTAGTTAAGTTATTGATAATGAATGCTCATAATGATCTAATACATGCTGGTACTTCTATATTAATGTCACACTTACGAGAAAAATATTGGATCATTAAGGCTCGTAAGACCATTCGAAATTGTATTAGAAAGTGTGTAAAGTGTCAAAGATTTAAAGCTAAAAAATGTGAAGTGACTCCCGGCATTTTGCCAAAGGATCGAGTACGTGATGCAGCTACGTTTGAAATTGTAGGTGTTGATCTTGCAGGACCTCTGTATCTAAGAAATGGTCGAAAGGCTTACTGTCCTTTATACCTGTGCAGTGTATAGTAGGGTGGATCGAAAAGTATAGGAAAATTTTTTTTTTGAAATTCTTTTTGGCACGGGGCGGGAAAGTTGTGTCTTAAATATATTAGTTTACATATATTTTTTTATTGAAATCCATTCATATCTTCCGGTGCCCCAAGAGCCTCAAAAATAGTTAAAAATTGAATTTTTTATGAAAATTTACAATTTTTTTTTGTTTTTTTTGAAATTATTTTTGGCATGGGGTGGAAAAGTTGTGTTTTAGGTATATTAGTTTACATATATTTTTTTATTGAAATCCATTCATATCTTCCAGTGCCCCAAGTGCTCCAAAAATAGTTAAAAATGACATTTTTGGGGGAAATTTATAAAAAAATATTTTCAAAATTTTCTTTAGCGCCGGGTAAGAAAGTTTTGTTTTGGGTATATTAATTTGCGTTTTTTTATTATTATTAAAGTTCATTCATATCTTCTGGTGGCCTGAAAGCCCTCCAAAAAGATAAAAATTGACATTTTTACAAATATCTATTAAAAATTGTGAATTAATGAAAAATATTTGAAAAATTGGCAGATTATTCAAGTATTAAAGTGTAAACTTATAAATAATTATAATTTTATAATAATACATGAAGTATAAATTTAATAGTCAAAGCAATAAATCACAAAACTTATAAAAAGTGAACTTAATCATAGATTTTTTAATTCTATTAATTTGAAGATTTACATATTTCTAAAGGATGTAATCCTTTTTGTATTATAATGCTTGATAAGACTTCTTGATTGTATCCTATTCAATATGAAGCCGTGTCTCTTCTCTTCTCCATATACACTTTCCGACGCTTCAAACACTATGAGAAAACACCTTTCTAGAGCTTGGGTATGGCATGGATATTTTGACCATTCCTCTGTCTAACTTTTACCATGTTCTCTATTTATTTAAATGGCACATTCATCAAAAGAGGTGGCTCAAATGTCCAACTCGTTGCCAGTTAATAAGTGCAAAAAGATCCTTTGCTTTAAAGTCTATTTTTGGTACTTGAAAAATTCTTATTCTGATAATCCTCTGTTTTCATATCTAGCACAAATTAGTTTTCGTAGTGCTAAAGACCTTATATTTTCTCTGTTATTTGTGAGAATTGACAATAGCAAAATTTCTGGATGACAAAAGAAGCTATTTCGTTGAATAAAAGTGTGTACTATATTTCTTAAATTGGGTTCCAAATATCTAAAAAATGAAATAAGTCTCCAAATACGCAGCGCTCCTTCTGTTATGGAGGGATTTTTCTTGACATGGAACCATACAGGTTGCATATACCTTCATAATATATGTTGCAAGAATAATAAGATTGTCGGATAGTTTTTCTGCGACCACATACAACCTTAAAATTCTACCTGCAATTGTTAGCCACCTTGAGTGAACAACTGGACCAGGCTTTCTTAATGCCAGGTCAGAATAACATTCACCTCGTGATATCGCTAGGCAAATATCATATAGATATTGCTGATCATTGCTGAGAACCATTCTATTTATATTATGTGGCATATTCTCCACATTTATTGAAGAAAAAGGAGTTACAGGTAGTTCCTCGTAGGTTTTGATTGCTTTACGAAGTGGTCGACAAAATTCTTTAGGAGCAGCTGTTGCCCATCCAAAGAATTTAGTAGATGACGGAGGGATAAGTCATTTGTTTGAAGCAAACAAATTCACTATTGTAATTGTCTATTGAGGCAAGTTCCATCAAGCGAATAATACCTCCCTTGTGCCCAGTATTAACATTTGTTCCATCGCATCTAATTACTGTTAGCCCATTTAATCGCATATTATGTGTTCCAAAAAATTGAGTATTGCTTCTTTTATGGCTTTAGCTCCTCCTGTTGCAGCAGTAACATGTCCGATATACACAGGTAGGTTCGTTTACAAGAGTGTAATGCTCCTCTTTCGTGGTCTTTGGGTAGTACCTTGTGTCCTTCTTAATTAGCACTTTTGTGTTTTCTTTCCTCCCATCGAAATATAATCCGGTTAAAAGAGACAACGACACTGTTAACTTAGTAGACTTTGCAACTGCATTTTAAAGCTTTTTACGCTGTCTACGAATTTTATTGCGATCTACCACATGCGAAGCCTCGCCTTCGTGTACAATTTCAATGTCTTGTAGAACAGCACTGGCAAATAAAGTAGCTTAAAGTAGCTGTTCTATCTGAAACTCCGTATCGATCACATTCCATTGCTAAGGTAAGGAAATCTAAACGATTTTATGATTGATATTCCAAGGTAATTACATCCGTATCTGTATACAAGGACGAAGACATAGTGTTGAGCTCAAGCAGCTCCTTTGATTGAGCATGAGCAGCATCATTTTTAACCGTTTTACGTTTTATTCTTTTGTCTTCCATCTGTTTTCTTTTTTCCTTTTCTCTTTTTTTCATTAGCAATTACTTCCACTTCTCCAATAACCATTTTCCTTTTAATATTCGATCTTTTATAAACAATCACTTAGCAAGTGAAATGTTCATGTCTTCTTGAAATTTACATTTATCGAAATTTGTACACTTACAAAATGTGATATCGAACAAACACGATATTTTTTCAGTACGATAATTTTCCAATTTTTGTTGGTATTTTTTATCATTCCTTCGCCCTCTCCTCTACGTTTCTCCTTGTAAAATCGTTTCTTTAACACATTTTTAATTTTTGATTTTTAATTCGAAATTTGCATAAAAATGTTTTTTTGCAAACATTTAAGCGTTTTGGGGCACCGGAAGATATTAAACAAAGTTGAAAAAATTTTGCATATATGCTAATACACTTAAAAGACAACTTTTGCACCCTATGCCGATTATTTTATCCAAACTTTGGTTTTTCGATCCACCCTAGTGTATAGGGCTATTCATCTAGAGTTGATCACATCCTTAACAACTGAAGTCTTTCTCCAATCATTAAGGCGCTTTATTTCTCGTCGTGGAAGACCTACCACAGTATATTCTGGCAACGGCACGAATTTTAAGGGAGCAGAGAGACTTCTGCATGCACTGGATTGGATTGGGACGGCATCCTTTCAAAAGCTGCAGATGAAAAAATTCAGTGGAATTTTAACCCTCCCTGGTGGGGTGGATGGTGGGAGCGCTTAGTACAAATGACGAAAGAAATTCTGAGAAAAGTTCTTAGTCGTGCTGCTCTTGATTACGAAGAATTAGTAACCATGCTGTGTGATTGTGAGAGTCAAGAGTCACTTACGTGCCCGAAGACGTAGATGATGTTTCTCCCGTAACTCCCGAAATGTTTTTACGAGAGATCCCTAAGTCTGAAGTTGCCGATATTGACACTGTCGATAAATAAAAAATTAAGTAACAGAGGAAAATACGAGAACAACTCGGAGCAAGATTCAGAGTCGAGTATCAATTACGTCAACAATACATTAAGAACTATGAAAATAAACTTATAAAATTAGGCGAAACTGTTCTGTTGGAAGACAGTAATAAAAAATGCACCCATTGGAATTTAGCCCGGGTATTAAAATTAATACCTGGTCGGGACGGTAATACAAGACTTGTTCTTGTGAAGATACAAAATTTTTAAGACCTGTACAAAGATTATATAGACTGAAAATAGAAAATCCAGTGGTGAAGGGGAAGGATAATGTCATACCACTAGCTACAAGCAGTGGTAGGGTTGTAAAACCACCAGAACGTTTAGGAAATGTTATTATTCAAAATTGAATTTTATATTGATATTTTTGTAGTTGTGATGTTTGTAATTGTGTTGTAACTTATATTCATGTATGTATGTATTCTTTAAGTATTGAATTTTTCTTATATCCCTTTCTAAAGTTTTAAGTATTCAAACATTGTAATTATTTTTGAGTGTCTCTGCATCATATCCACACAGAAGGTGGGAGAGTGTTGCATTTGCCTAAGTGCTATCTCCCCCTTTTCTGATAAAGGATTCACCACCCCGTCTTTGGCTGCTCAAGCTTCTTAGGGGCGAGAATAAGTATGTTGGGCCAGCGAAAGCTAAGCGTTGGATGTTACGTGTAAATATGTAAATATTTTGTTACTATGTTATTAAACATATTTAAAAGCCTATCATCAGCCTATTTATTTTCTGCATCCTGGAGTTTCTACGGTGGTAATGAGTATTAAGTATTCACCACACACACTAACATTTTAAACAAAAAACATTCCACTCTTCGGCAATTTCAATTTCATAATTCATCACTGATTGCATCGGCGTATCGAGAAAGCGCTCCGTGTTGATTGGAGGAACTTCCTCGAAGCTGGTCTAAAACAACGATATTCAAATCTTCATAACTCTGTCAGTTTTAGTCGCAGAAAAGTAGAACTTTTTTGTTTAAAATGTTGGTATGTTAGGAATATTTCACTAAACATGACTAATAGGACTGGGGGACTGTATAAAAGTTTAGATTTCGTAATTTTTTCAACAATACATTTATTGACTCAAACAACATAAAATATAATTCATTTAAAGCATTTTTCCAGTTGGATGTTTTAGAAATTAGCTATTGGGCCACGGTTAGAGTGTATATACAGTCGGACCTCTATTTAACGAAGTCGCTAAATCCCGACGAAAAGTTTCGTTATATGGAAAATTCGTTAAATAGAGAGTCACCTTTTAAAATACTTTAAACTACACAAAACAGATTTTAAACTCATAAACATTAAATATTATTAAAAAAGTAATTAATCACACCTTTTTTGTAAATTAATATCTATTTGTTTTATATATCTTACCCATCAAAAAGAAGTCTGCAAGAAAACAAGTATAAAACAAAACATTGTCCGGGAATACACTGTATTTTCAATTTAAAAAAAATAATTTTATATTAAAATTAATGAATTTTAACGACATTATTGCATTTATTATAACAAGTAATTTTAAGCATATATTACCACATTCGTCCTTAAATTTAATTACTGATAAAGTCTGTTAATTTTGTCTGAGTTTTTTTGTTTTAAGAAGTGTTTTCTCTCATAATACGTCTCGCATCTTTGCAATGCACCAAAAGTCCCTAGAGGCGTATTTTCTTCAAACTGTAATCAGCGTCGGGTTGTTTCAAATGATTTTAGCATTTCATCATATGAAGGTTTGTTGATTTCTGCATCATAATCATTTCCATCTATATCATCTTCGTCGCAATTCATTGCTGTACTGTTTTTATTTTTCATACTATCCAAAATATCCAATTCAGTTAGTGTTTCCGAGGTTTCAGCTTCTGCTCAAGCACTTTCGCTTTGACATTTTCCAGCTACAAGAACCGAAATTACCAGCACGACTCTGATCAACAATCTAGAAAACGGGAGACTAGTTCAAGGACACAGGACAGCTCCATTAAGGGTGAAAGGGGGATATTGAAAGTTTTTCTAGTGAAGTGGACAGTGGGGGGGTGGGGTGGATAAAGGTTGCACTTCCTGGATGAAATGCAAAGAATGACAGCGATTTTACTGCTCCCTGCGAGTTAGGCGATTGGTAAAGCCAGTTCAAGATCATTGATCACCGTAAAATATGTTAAAAGAAAGAATAAGTTTGAAATGTTCAGAAATATTTTGAGAAATAGGGAGAAAAAAAATTGGATCACAAGAAAAAGTTCGTTAAATAGAGAATGCACTTCGCTATTTGAAGGTTATTTTACGAAGAAATTCGCAAAATGTTCTTGATTCCAAGGAAAAGTTCGCAAAATAGAGAAATTCGCAAAATAGAGGTCCGTTAAATAGAGGTCCGACTGTATAATACTGATGAGTTATCTTACTTTTTAGCTGAAAATTTAAAAAATTAATAAATTTTTAAAAAACGTATTTTGAAACTCCACCAGCAACGAGGCAAAGAATACGGGTTTTTCTTCTCCTAACTTTAGCTTACTTGATACACATCAAATGCATTGCATCAGTTTAATTTTGAAGACATCTTACAGAAAAAGATGTGGCTTTATTGCATGGCATAAGACATCATGCAGTTACAAGTTAGATGCATCACGTTTGTCGTGTGAATTGACTTCAATGTAATATAATGTTCAACGCTTTATTAACCGAGTTATTTTACGGTATTTAGGACGAATTAACTCGCGATAAGTCCTTAAGCGGTTAACCTTCGGTCGGGCGCAACTCATCTGTGAGATTAAAAGTTAAATTTTTGCTATGGCTTAAGGAAAAGCTTATCAAACTGAACTATTCGGTCATACAACGCTATATTTGCGTTTTTAAATTACTTTTTTTGTAGTTCCTGGCAATTTCAACTAACAAAATGTACAAGAATTCAGGAGGGAGTTGGCGTTTGTTTTCCCCTAAGGTTCCTTTGCAATGGCACTGTTCTCCATAAGAGCCTGAAATAATGACATTTTTGTAACAATAGATTAGAAATAACGATCAACGTCATTGAATTAGGGGCTGGGACATAGGTATACGAACTTTCGCATGTATATAAAATGAAATATTGGGAAAAATTTGGGAAATCAAAAATAAAAACGTAACTCATCTACCGGGATTAAGTGCCACTCACATACATCAAAAGAGTACAAAAAACCCCACGATCACCCTAGTGGGAATGATAGGGAGTCAGGAAGCTACTAGAGGTCCCACACCTTTCTCGATAAAACCCACACAAAAATATAGGTGCTTCATCTCACTGATTAGATGTGCCGGGCAGAAGTTAATTGTTAAATATTGTTACAAAAATATGTTAAATCATTTTTGGTATTTCTACTGCATTTCCGTCGCAACAATAATAAAAGCGATCGTGAGACTGAATAATTAAACATTTAATCTCCATTATTTCTGTCACATTTTGAAACATTTTATCATATTCCATGTTTGTACTATTTGAAGTGATCTTATTTGAAACTTAATACCCTTGGTTCTCACAGTTTAACGACTAGGACTATTAGATCTCACATTTTCAGAAATTTAAAAAGTGGACATTTTTCTCCCCCTCATAGAAGAGTTCATTATTGCATGGCCGTAATTGTGTTTCGAATGGGTAAAGTTTGAAACTTCAATAAACCTTAGAAAAATCTGCGTTGTTTTCCATAAATATCGATACTGCCATACATATATAAGTGGTATCAAATATTCGATTTTTTTAAAAATTATTCATACGAGAAATATAAATTGTCCGAAATTCTACAGAACTTAGAAATGACCAACGCTTAAATAAAAAAAACTCGAACATAATAAAATTTATGAAAGGAAAGCATTTTGAGGAAAACAATTACCTTTGTACCAAAGAAAAATAAACTATCGAAAACTCGCATTAATTTAAAAAAATAATCGACAAAAGAATTACATGTAAAAGATTCCCTTGAGTTGATATTTCAAAGTTTTTGATACAAATCTATGTACTATGTATCAGATAAATATCAAACTGGTGCTTGAAATGAATTGGTAGTTGAGTTCAATTCAAAGATTCCGTTTTGATTAGTTGTATTCGTTGTCGTCGTTTCGATCAGCCTATTCATACTCGTTTAGTTTACTTCTCTATCAAAGAATAATATATTTTTAATAAAGTTTTTATTCATATTGTTCAATAAATGTTGTATTCAAAGGAAGTATTTCATACCTTAGAGCAGAAATTCGTTGAAAAAGATAACTATAAATTCTTTAGTTGAAAATGAAATTGAGATTGCCGACAGAGTATTCCTAGCCCTCAAAAACAAAAAAGACTGTAAAGCAAGCAATTCCTATTCTTTCGGATTGATATTAAAAGTTTTAAAATAAAAAGAGAACAAGAAAATAAATGAATTTTTCAATAATTAATTAATTTTTAAACACTCGGCCAGACATGGAATCCCCCCAAGTGAAAAAAATGAAATTAAAATAATCATTAACTAAGAAATCTATAAATGTCAAATCTGACTCTGAATTTAAAAAAAAAACCCTTGGAGCTCAAAAAGCTATTTTTCTGCGCATTTCTTATTTTTGAATTTTTGTCACATAATTAAAGCATGATTACTAGATATTATCTTCAGTTAATAAATGCATTACAAAGAATATTACTATGGTTATTTCAATTTGGGTACAATGAGTAAGTAATATTAGTAATGCTGACCATGTTAATGAGTAAAAGGATATAACGCGTAGATTTCACAAGATAAAGTAGCTTTCGTCTTTGATTTACGACAGCAGATGGCACCATGACGTATTAATTGGTTTATAATGTTAACATAGAGAGAAATCGCTGCTCAAATATTTTAACCGTTCTGGTTCCGATTACAATGCGTGTATACATAAAGAATTAACATTATTTTCCATTAATAAAATTATAAAAATGATTATGCTTGTCCAAAACTTGTGTGAATCTTGAAGTGATCGTGTGAATCTTAAGT